>PVJH01007513.1:0-92358 GCA_004026705.1 Nesogale talazaci | reverse complement strand
CCCCCCCCCCCCCAAAAAAAAAAGAGTCACCATCGTGACTCTCAGGGGAAGGTCTACTCCACCCTAAGGGGCCACTGTGAATCGGAATTAACCAGACAGCAGGAAGTGCTGGGTTTGGATTTCATCTTTTTGTTCTACTCCAGAAAATGTTATCTTTTATCAATTTTGTCAGCCACACTTTCTGTTGAGTTTTTTTTCCTCCCCCCTATGGAGTCGGACACATTTTATGGCAGCATGCTTACAGGATGTTTACATGGATGGCCATGGTCTCAATAACCTCTCTTGAGTTTTTGTTTCAAAGTTAACAAGCTCACTATTTGTCACCTCAATATGCCTACAAAAAAAAAAAGAAAAGGACACCCTGTGTCTATATCATGGGTGCAATAGCTTTTCTCATGTTTTTGAAGGCATTGCATGCATGCTACCAGTGTTCATAATGGTCTCATCATTCAATGCTAGAGAGAAAAGGATGTCTGAGACTTGCCAGGACTTTGAAAATGTGATGCCGGAGAAACAAGTCAGACACACAGGGGAAAATACTGTAGCAACCCATTATGCGAAAGAGCGAGACGGAGCGGTGAGGCCTGATCAACACAAACAAATGAATAAGAGAGAGTATGTTTACTCCACTCATAGACAAGTCTAGAAAAGGCAAACCATTCTGCAGTGACAGACAGAAGCTTGTGGGTGGCCTGTGGCTGAGGGGGGTGCGGGGCGTGAGGGAGAGGAAGGAGGGTGAGCTCCCCCAGACCTGAGGAAAGACTTGAGAGTGAGGAGGGTCTTCACCGTCCGATTCTGATCACGACTTCAGTGCCAAGTCCTGCCCATCTGTGCCCTCGGAGCCCAGAGTGTGTGCCAGTGATAGCGCAACCCAGCTAGTCACAAGGACAGACTCACCCAGGCAAAGACAGCTGCATGAAGCACAGTTCTACTCTAGTGCCCATGGGCTTCCACACGCCGACAGACGTTTTGGAAGTACAATGACACAGATGCAGATAAGAGAATATTTACCACGACGCAGTTCTCACGTCAGAGGATTTATGTAACTCAATATATATATAAAACAGAGGGGCAGCAGTGGAACGATGATGCAGGCATTTGGCAGGCTGTGGTCGAAGTGCAGTTAGTTAATACGAACAGAATATTACTTGTGATGCAGTCTTAAGAAGTTGGAGGCCAGAATCAAAGTATGCACAGCAAAATTTTGTTCTGGAGAAAGAATAGTCTGTGCAATTATGTGTGCCGATACACAGAAAATACAAAGAAGGGCCAACTGGATTAAAAATAGTAATGCACAGATAAAAACCTGAAAAAGATATGGGAAGTCTTCAAAAAGTTCTTGGAAAATGTGTATCATGAATAAAAAAACTACACTAGATTTCAATTCTTTTTTTCCCCACAAAATAATCTTGTAATAATTTTTTATAACATGTCTGACCATGGTCTAGTTTGAGGCACTAAGAAGAATCAGATGTGCATTTCAAAAGAACACAGTTTCAGATATAGCCAAAGCAAGAGCAAATAGCAGATGCACCGTGAAGCTCGGGTGGAAGGCAAAAACTTCGATGCCTGACCAAAAGTCTGGTAGGTTCAGTGGCCCCCAAAGAACCCAGGAGTTTACGAATGGATAATTCACTCGAAGAAGGCACTCAACGAGGTTGAAGAGGAAGTGGGAGGGCACCCCTGTTAGTTTGTGAGGGGAGAAAAGTTAATCTTGCTTGTGCTCTAATGGAAGCGGACAGAGGGCTAACAGCAGAAACAATAGCCACCACCACAGACATCTCAACTGGTGTAGCTTACACAATTCTGACTGAAAAATTAAAGTCGAGCCAACTTTCTGCTGGATGGATGCCAAGACTGCTGTGTCCAGCTCAGGTGTCCGTAAGAGCTGAGCTTTGGGTGGGAACTTTAAACAAGTAGAACCAAGATTCTGAGCATTTCTTGGAGGAACGGTAACAGGGGATGAAACACAGCTTTCACACCACGATCCTGAAAACAAAGCACCATCAAAGCCTGGGCTCCCCGGAGGTGCCAGAAATCGTGCCTGGAAAGAGCAAAGGTCATGCCAACACCTATTGCGGTGCGGCAGGCATTTTGCTGGTTGGCTTTCTGGAGGGCCAAAGAATGACAGCGCCTGCTGATTCTGAGAGTGCTTTGAGGAAGTTGTTGTGCCATGAAGTCAGCTCCGACTCACAGTGACCCAGCGGATATCAGGGTGAAGCACGGCCCGGTTCGGGGCGATCCTAGTTGTTCTGCAGGAGCCCCCAATCCCCGGCCATCCCCTTGGGGCCTCCCACTGTGCCACTGCCCCTTCACCTCACCACGCATGTTGTCCTTCTCCAGGGACAGATGGTGCCTGACCACGTGTCCCCCAGGCATGAGATGAAGTCTCCCCTCCTTGCTTTTCAGGGGCATTCTGACTGCACTTCCTCCAAGACACATTTGTTTGGTTTTTCGCGGCAGGTGGGGGGGGGGGGCAGTCCATGACACTTTCAATAGCACCAGAGTTCTGATGAATCGATTCTGTCTTCCTATTGAATGTCCAACGTTCACGTGCATGGGAGGGGACCGGAAATGCGGGGGCTTGAATCCGATACGCCTTCATCCCCCGAGAGGCATCCTTGCTCCCAGGAAGTTTTGCAGTGCAACCTTGGCAACGTTTCGGGCAGCTCCACTCCGTCCTGTAGGATGGTTTGAGCGGACTCCCCCCCTGCAGCCCCTACCCCCCCCCCCGCCACCATAATGAACAATCTTCATGGAGTAGATGCCCCTGACGCAGCACAAAAGCTCGAAGGAAACACATCCAGCAGTCCAAAGCAGTGGTTCAGGGGTGACATGTGTCTGGGTGCGATGTGTGGGAGGGTTGAGGAGGCTGTTTTTCACGCCCCCTCTGCTCCCCAGACCCAGTGGGTTCTGGGCATCTGCCAGTGGCTTGCATGGCCTTGTTTGCGCTTTCCTCAATCTCACCACCTGCAGACCGCCAGCATGTTTCCCTCTACCCAAAGCAGGTGGCCTGAGCATGGTGGCAGCAGGGGGACAGCAGCTTCCTCTGAATGTCCCTGTGTCCCCTGCCTGAAGCTGCCAAGGCCGGGCTCCCAGGCCCCCCACAACACAGCGTCCTGGATGTCTCCGAGCAGGTCCCCCCCACCCCCTCCGCCCCATGTCCCCAGCTGAGCATGGGGCATTTCCCTGGTTAGCGGGGCTTGCGGTTGTCTGGGCCCTGTGAGCAGCCTAACGTGGGTCATTATTTTCATGGGTGCAGAGTCTTTGCCAGCCCCGGGAGGTGGAAGTGGATGGGGGCGAGGGGACGCATTATCAGAAGGAAAGGAGATGGCAGAGGGGGCTGAGCTGAGGGAGGCAGAGGGCAGGGTGTGTGTGTGTGTGTGTGTGCTCGTGGCACAGGACTCGCAGCTGTTGCCTCATTCTTCGCTGTGTGCCTTGCACTGTGCTGCCAAGCCTGCACTCAGTCCACGCAAACCCCACAGGAGGGAGGCGCTGAGATAGCCTGCTGCTGTGGATCCCTGAGGACCCGACCAAGCTCGCGTGTGCGAAAGCAGGGACTTTTCAAGGACTGATATTTTGGAGAAGGAGAGCACCAGGCCTTTCTCTTGCGGCACCTCTGGGGGAACCCGAACCACCGGCTCTCTGGTTAGCAGCTGAGCATGTCGGTGGCCCCCACAGCATCACCCCCATTTTACAGAGGAGAAACCCCAGGCCTTTGAAAGGCAAGGGGGACAGTGAATACTGTGCAGTGAGGTGAATTGCAAAGCTGCGGGCCAGGCAGCTTCCAAAGCCCTGGCGTTAGCTGCTTCTGGTGCCACGTTCCCAAAAGACATTGCCCACCACCAGGGAAGCTTGGAGGAGGACACCTGCCCGCTGAGTGGCGGTCTCCATCCAGGCTGGCCTCTGGGAAGGGTCACAGAGAGCTCTGGTCGCCAGGGGGCAGCAGCGGCCTGCCTGGGCGCAGAGGCTCTGTCCCCAGCTGACTGCGGGCCTTGACCCATTGGTGGCCAAGAATAGCAAGGGGCTGTCACTCACGTGGGCGCACTCCTGCCCAGCGTTTCGAAAGCCCCTCACGTCATCCCTGTCATGTCACAACCCTGCTCCCAGGGCACTTTTTCCATCTTCGCATAGGCCCCAGCTTGGCCGGCAAGAAGAGTTCCCAGGGCACACTTCCTGCAGTCGCAGTGTGGCCTGGCCAGGTGGATAGCATCAGGCCTCACCCCCAGGGGAGACTGGCATGAAAATAAATGACCGGGGGACAGTGTCGAGAAGCAGGAATAGATGCGGCAGGGGCTGTGGTGGTGGTGGTGGGAGAAAAAGGGTGGAGCTTTATGCCAGAGGACCTGGCTCAGAGGTGGCCCGAGGTACTGTGCCCGTCCGAGAGGCCATTGTCCTTGGGTGCTGAAACGGAGAATCAGAATTCTGGTCTACAAGAAGGTCTACAAGGACCAAAGGGACGGGGGAGGTGGTTCCTGGGCTAAAAAAAACAAAAAAATCTGAGGTGCTAAGAGAATGTGAGGGATAAAGAGAAGGCTTTCTGCTCCCACAAAGCATGGCGGTCCAAGAATCCCACCAGGGGCAGTTCCGCTCGGTCCTGGAAGGCTGAAATGAGGAGTTGGAATGTTCTCTGGGAAGAGAGCGCGGGCTTTTCCCATGGACACTCCTTCCCTGCCCCTGAGCTGGTTCCAAGGGACGGCGACCCTGCTGCCAGCAGGAGTGGAAGTGTCCCTTGGGGTTTCGGAGACTATCTGGATAGATAGATAGGTGCAGCAAACCTCATCTTTCTCCCTTCACGTGGGTGGTGGTTTCAAACTTCTGACCTTGCAGTTAGCAGCCCCGCGCAGAGCTGCTTGGACACCAGTGCTCCTTGACGTTGCTGGACACTGCCAGGCACCCTCAACGTCGCATCTGAAGTCCTGGGCGGGCTGTGGGTGGGGCCCGCGAGCTGACCAGGGCCCAGCTGAGGCGCAGGTAGGTTGTGGGTGGGGGCTGAGGAGGCGGGGGTCGGGGATGGCTAGGGGACCCAGTGTCAAGATGACTGGGCTCCAGGACCCTGCAAAGCCAGTAGGGAGGAGACACAGACTTTCCCATGGAGCGCATGGTGGGAACGACTCCCTAGCCATGTCCTAACAGCCACTCCCCTACCCCACCCACGTGATGGCCTCACCCCAGGTGGTCCTCCTGAGGAGTGGGATTCGAGGTCTCCCTCCCCCTCCCCACCAAAGGTTTGCAATGGGCCTGGCAGTTGAGCCATGTCCGTGACGATCCAGGACTTGCTCTTGGCTGAGCGCTGGTCCACGAAGCTAAGGTACCATTAGCTCCTAGGATTGGTTTAGCAAGGAGAAGGGTGAGAGTGGAAGGAGGGGGCCTCCATTTGCCAGCCTTCACCTGAGCCTAGCCCCACAACCCCCTGGCACAGGTGTGCAGCCCTGGGGTCCAAGGCTGGCAGGGTCCTGCATTTGACAATCTTTAATTTTATGCCCAGGCAGTTTCCATCTGACAGGGATGATGGTTTTAAGTAATCATCTTCCCCGGAAGCGCAGTCAAGGGCTAAGGACCAGGAAGGGCACCCCGGGGCTGTGCTCCCCTGCAAGCCAAACCGCATTCCAACGGACCTACGCCTCACAAGTTCACATGCACCTCACCCCTCACCCCTGCCCTGCGGTCAGGGGGGTTTTAGCATGCAAACGCCATTCTAAATGACATAGGGCTCTGTGTGAGGCCAGGTGGACAAGAGAAGCAAGTCCAGAAACACTTACATATGGATAAGAAAGAGCTTTAGATCAAGAAGCAATCATGTATCCAGCAGATCAAGTGCATGCGTCTGAGGCTAGTCCACCAGCCCCTCTTCAGACTCATAGTCACACGCCAGGATGCAGAATGCAGGGAGATCAGCGGCGGTGGGTGCCGTCTTGTGGCCTCCATAGCAGGGATGCGTCACAGGGCTCATGCAGGACTCGGGGTGGCTCCCCAGCAGGAAGTTCAAGACAGAGAACCGACTATATTGGTCACACCTCCAAAGGAGGCCATCAAGCTGAGACCGGATGGACGGGCTAAATTCCATCCCCCATCTTCTTACAGGGGCTGTGCTGCCTCCCCAAACCCTCCCTATCACAGGCTCCCTTCACAGCAAGCTAACAGGAGGGGTTATTTTCTCAGTTCGCTGCTGCTGTTGGTGGCAAGAAGCGACTTGAAAGACTTTCCATTTAGTAAAGTTTTTTTTTTTGGGGGGGGGTCATCACTGCCCTCAGGTGGTGGGCGTAGGAGGCCCAGCCTTTGCTCCGTGGAGCTGGAATTGAACCTCCATCCCAGTGGGCCGCAGTCCCGCGCACAACCACTACGCCACTGGGGCTCAGCCCCTCCATTTAGTAAATTTTTTTTTGAGGTATGCGGCACATTGAACGGAGTCATCAAAGTGTTCCAGGCTTAAATGTTACTATAGTAAGAGAGCCCAATAAACATATTTAATTAATAAATAAGTAAAATAAAATGTTAATATAAAGGGGGAAAACGCCCCGATTTAAAATCGGGGTCATTCTCCGTGTGAAGGGCCATTCCCTGTGTTCTGCGTTTCACCTCACAGCGACCCTACAGGACAGGAGCGGAACTGCACCTGGGGGTATCCGAGCCACACCTTTCTCCCGCAGGGTGGCTGGTGGCTTTGAACTGCGGACCTGGTGGCTAGCAGCCCGATGCGTATTGAATGCCCAGTGATGAACTCATCCCCCGAAAGGTTGGGGGTTGGAACTAGCCCAGCAGTGCCACGGAAGAAAGGCCTGGTGGTCTACTTCCAGAAAGGCAACAGCCAAGAAAACCCCACGGCGCCTACCGCGGGTCAGAAGCTAGGAGAAAGCTACGGTTGGGTCGTCTTGCTGTGAGGAGCCGGCTGCAGATTGAAGCGCAGGTGCACGAGGGAGGGATCTGCAGCGCTCCTCTGGGCCTTCTCACTGGCTCCGCGTTCAAGCCCAGAACGCGGGGGAGGAGGGGGGCGAGCCGTGGGGGGGTGTGTGTGTGTGTGGAGGCACTGGAAAAGAACACAGGCCACTTTTGCTTCCCACGACAACGCTCCGACCCTGAAGGTTCTCCGAGTCAACCTGGGGGCGTGCAGCTGAGAGGGCAGTGCGCGTGGTTTGTGGTGGTGGTGGGGTGTCTGGGAGCCGGGCCCCACTCACGAAACCCTGCTCACAGCAGACGGAGACACCACCCGGAACGGCCCTGCCATCCGCACCATGGCTCTCACGTTGAAGCTGGCTGTGGGTCTTCCACGATGGATGTGTTGATTCTTCAGGCAGGCCAATGCATTCTCAGTATTCTTCACCAGCACGGACATTGCTGTTTGCCGCTGGAAGGGTCGGGAGCCCCAAGAAACACGCTCTGCTAGTCGGCGGTCAGGGAGAAGGCAACGCGGGCTGAATGCACGTGGAGGCTCCAAAGGGATTCAGTGCTCTCACTGTAAACCGTTACCTGCTGTAAATGTAGAATGCTCCGAACTATGCTGAGGATGGTGTGAAGAGAGGAGGGGTTGTGTGTGTGTGTGTGTGTGTGTGTGTGTGTGTGTGTGACGGTTACATAATCTGCCAGCTTGCAAAGGGGTGGGGCCTGATCTGTCTGTCCGTCACAGCTTGAGGACCTCATTTGGAAGCTCAAGGCAGATAAATAGCTCACTGGAGGCCAGACAGGCTTGCTGCATGCAGACTCCCTCTGAGACAATGCCTATTGACAAGGCACGTGGAGCTCCCCTGATTGAGCCCTGGAGGAGCAACGTGGGAGATTCACAGCAGCACGGAGATGTTTCCATTGCCACTGGATCCACAAGACTCCCCATCCACTGGGTGATCGTCCTGCATGGGGCATCATTTCCTGGCTGCGTGAGTCTGAAGAGGAATTTATGGATAAGTATCCACGTATGGGATAATAGGGGACTTATCTGGACTGGGCTGGCGTGTTTTCTTAATGTACACTTACTCTTTGATATAAAGTTCTCCCTTACACACATGTCTATGGATCTGTTTCTCTAGGAGAGAGACTCCTATTTGTGCTCCCTGCCTCCTTGGCAGGTGTTCCTGGGTGAGGTGCCATGGTTCACCAAAGGTCGTGTGAGTCTGAGCTTCCTGCTTTTGCAAGTCCGTGCTGAGGATTTGTGCTTCTACCCCACAGATACTCCATCTGAATACCTCTGAACGAGATTCCTTGGGTGATTCTTACAGATACAGGGGCTTCAGAAAGTGCAACAAATAAGTAAAAACAAAAATTAAAAAATTCCTGGGAAAATTCCATGATCTTTTCATTCCAATTTCCAGGGAACTTTGGAGCACCTCCTCATACACATCGTCCTGTATTCTTATCGGGACATGAGACTCCCAGGCTTTCCCCACAGACTCACAGCTTCTGCACCCCAGCCCCCACAAATACATCCTCTGTTCTCCTTGGCCGCTCCACCCCTCTGGAAGCAGCCTTTGAATTTGTTCCTCCAGCCGGCCCTGAGCCTTGGCCTCCCAAAGGACACCGGATCCCATCCCAGAACTGGCGTCGGGCGGGCCGGGAACAGCTGCAGGCACGGCCTCAACCCCAGATGGGAAGCGTTTAGAGAGTTCTGATGTGAAGTCATGGCACCATGACAGGCGCGGCTCATTAACTGAGCGGGGAGCGGCCAGGAGACGCTGTCCCCAGCTCGGCCTCCTGTGGAGGGAGCGTGGGTGCTGGGTCTAGAAAGGAGGGTGGCCCAGAGAGAGACCTTCGAGGTGTCTGGACTGCTTTTGGAACAGCCCTGCTGGCAAAGGGACACCACCACCCATCCTCTTGTGAGCGGAGCCCGTGGGGTGCAGCCCAGCGGAGGCCCTCCACCCACACGGCACTGGCTGGCGGAAGCCTGGCTGGGCCGCTCTGGGCTCTGGTCGCCATGCTGCGGCCTGGGTCCTGGATCTTCTCCTCTGGGACGGCCCT
The DNA here is from genome assembly GCA_004026705.1 of Nesogale talazaci. NCBI lineage: Eukaryota > Metazoa > Chordata > Mammalia > Afrosoricida > Tenrecidae > Nesogale > Nesogale talazaci. Next base: position 83,412 of record PVJH01007513.1, on the reverse strand, counting down.
CAGCGCTCAGCCTGTGACCTCTTGCCGCCCAGCCGTCCTAGCCCCGCTAAGCCCTACTTAGCCCCGGGGAAGAGCCTGGGCTGCCCCAGGCACATGCCAGAGGATGAAAGAGGAGCGCCCTGTCACCAGCTGACATCGGCACCCTGGGCCCCAACCCAGGGCATGTCTTCAAGGCACCGTCTGTGGCCTGTGAGGCTGAGCAGGGACAGAAGGTTGGCACGGAGGCGCAGGGCGCAGCGTAGGAGGGAAAAGTCAAAGGGAGGTTCAAGGACCTTTCCGAAAGTCTCCCTGGCAGGAGAGCCCCCTCCTGCCAGCGCCGTCACCCACTTGCGCCAAGTTTAGAGTTGGGGCCCAGGCTAAAAGAGGTGGTTGAGGTCAGCGCTTGCTCTGGCTGGCTTCTGCGTGGCTGATATGTCAGAGTGTCCCCTTCTGGGGAAGCCAGGCCACAGCCAGATGGTCGCCAGCCCAGACAAGGGTCCAGTTCCAGCCCTGATAGTCGTCACTGCAGAATCATGAGACAGGAGCCTGGCGCTGGGCATCGGGCCCCAGAAGGCGGACCCGGCGTGGCACCCTGGCTGGCTCTCTGGCCCATCCCCGGAGCACAGAGCTGGACACGGCAGAGGCTCCCTGCGTGGGAATCAGCCCTTGACTGGGCAAGCTCCTTGGGAGGGAACTTGTTTACAGGGACGGGGCAGCAGGAGGACACCTGGCCCTTGGCTGTTGGTTCCTTTCCCTTGCGACTTGATGTTCATGTTTGTTTTCGAAAGATGGCTGCTTTGGAAAACCAGGGCTCGGGTGGGGGTGGAGGGTGGGGTGGGGAGAGAGCAAGTTCTGCTTTGTCCTGTAGGGGGTCGCCCTGCATCGAAATGGCCTTGGCAGAAGGACCTTCCCCTGCCGCTTTGGAAGGAGGCGAAGGTTGATGTGAAGAGAGAAGCGGGAGGAGGGGGCGGAGAGGAAAGGAGAGAGGACGGGAGAGTGAGAAGGATAAAGGATAAAGCCCAGGAAGCGTGGGGCTGCAAGAACCACCTTGACTTAGCCAGATGGAAGTTTCTTTCACCTGTCTCCAGGGTGAGCGTGGGAACACAGGATACTTTGAATTTGGCCCCCCTCCCCACCATTCCCTGAGAGTAGCTTGCTGTTCCATTAAGTCTTCTCCTGGTGAGTCTACTCCTGGATGGTGGGAGAGGTTACCTCTTGGGCTGCAATCCGCATGGTCGGCGGTTCAAAACCACCAGCGGCTCCAGGGAGCAAGACTGGACTTTCGACTCCCATGAACAGTCCCCGCCTTGGAAACCCACAGGGGCATCAGCATGGACTCTATGGCAGCGAGTTTGTTCTGAGTTTGGGGAAGTAACCGCCAGGTCTTCCTCCCCAGGCTCCACCAGGTGGAGTGGAACCACCCATCTTTCAGTTGACTAGCCGAGCACTTAATCCTCTGAGACCCTATTTCAGGAAGCTGGCTGGAGGCAGGGGTGGGCAGAGGGGCACCTCTCACGTTAGGGATTGCATTGCCAACGAGCTGCCAAGGAGTCTGGGAGATGTGGTCTTTGTGCTGGGCATCCATGTGTCTAGGATGAAAATCGGATACAACGAGAAAGAAGGAGGCAGTGGCTATTGGAGACCGATGGTGAGAGAGAGAGAGAGAGAGAGAGAGAGAGAAGGTTGTAGGAAGAGGAAGAGGGAAAGGAACAGAAAGGGAAGGAAAGAGAAAGCATTCACGGAGAAACTTGCATCCTCTGCTGACCCTGACCTCCCAGTACACATGGCACCAGCTCCAGTGGACAGCTCTAGGGGTCTGTCAGGTTTCCTGGAAACCTGGAGTCCTCCCTTTTCACCACAGCTGAGGAACTTGCCCCTGGGCCCCAGACCCGAGGAGAACCACACAGGCCTTGGTGAGGGGCTCTGGGACAAGGGCTGCCTTGAACCAAAGGACAGGAGACAAGACGCAGACAGGCTCTGCTTAGCCAAGAAGGAAGTGCTGGCCTGTGCCAGTTGGCCAGCAGGAAGGGTGTGGCCGAGGAGGGGCCCATTCTTGCAGGATGCAGGAAAGATCTTGTCCAGGTTTCTTCTAGGTACTTGAAGGTGGATGGGCCACCTGCCATGACAGTCAGATTACTTTGCACCCCTACATCACAGAAATCTCTACCAAGACCCATAATCCAAGCTTATCATTTCCCAGTTCAACTTCTCACAAAGTCTCAGTGTTTCTTCTGGTGGGAGGGTGGCAACAGAGTCCCAAGCCTCACGTCTGTCCACACTTGCTTTCCCAGGAAGGACATTTTCTGTTCACCGGAGGCCGTGGCACCCGAGAGAACCTGTCCAGCAGACCACTCCTCCTCACGGCTAAAACTGGGTCCCCTCCCTAAAGCAGGTGCTGGCAAGAGGAACTGAGATTACTGGGGTTGGTTTAGGTCCGTCGGGAAGGCGAGCCCCCTCTTTTCCTAGAACAGTGCTGTGGGATTCCCCAGGAACACCAGATTCTGTTTTCAGAAAAAGAGGGAGAGCCTGGGGCAATGTCGGTGATCAATCTCGGGCAGCCATGCCCCAGGAAGGCGGAAGCCTGGCCTGAGGTGGGACCCTGATGACATGGTCGTGGTGACAGGGTGCTAACAGCAAGGCCAGCCGTTCTAAAGCACCAGCCGGTCCTCGGGGCGACGAAGAGTACTCTCTGGGGATGTTGGGTGGCGTTGGGTCACTGCGTCTCAGTTGACCCTGTGGCGGTAAGTTCGTATGTTTCGCCTGAAGTTGGGACGAGGGGAGACAAGCCAGTTGCCATAGAGCTGAGCCTGGTCACAGCCGCCTCCCGTGTGTCCCAGCGGAACTGGGCTCTGCACGGCGGATTCTTTCAATGGCCGGCCCTTTTCTCCCCAGGTGCCTGTGGGCACCACCTGGTTAGTAGCCAAGCCCATGACCTTGCACAACACAGGCGCTGCTACTGAGAAGTAAACTCAAGCCCCATACCGCCACCACGGCGAGGCTGGCTCAGAGCAACGCCAGAGAGAGGACAGGGTGAATCGGCCACCACGACTTTCTGACCTGTCACTGTTTACTGAGTAGGAAGTACCCCCCGCCCCCCATCCTCACCCCACAGCAGCTGGTGGTTTTGAACCGCTAGCCTTGAAGATTGCAGTGTCATGCCAACTCCTATGCCACCAGGGCTCCCGGCAAGAGGCCAGAGTTCAGGTCAGCTTTAATGACTCTGTTCTCTGGTCATGGTCTCATGCGACAGCTTTAAAACAGGGCCACAGATTCTCCGACAGACTCCTTTCAAAAGATGGCCTTTCGTTAAGTTCCCTTCCCCGGAGGGTGGGGTGGACTTAGTGATCCATTTCTAATGACTGGAGGAAAGTGGCCAACGTGATGGTGTGTGAGTTTTGAGATCGGGCCATACAGGGCATTGCCTTGCAGGGAACGACTTCACATGGCTCTTCTGGTGTGTGTGTGTGTGTGTGTGTGTGTGTGTGTGTGTGTGTGTCCCACAAGGGGCTTGGACCGCCGGCTGATAGGGTCAGTGCGGCGCCTGGCACGCCTCTGCAGACAGGGCCATGCACACACTGGATGTGGAATCCTCACGAGAGGGTTGGTCGGTGTGGCCACCCTGAGAGACTTAATATGAGCCACCCCAGAGGCACAAAGGGGACTTGGTGACCACCAAGAATAAACAGTGGGAGAGAATCATGTCTTTGGATCCAAGCTCTGCATCCCCAGGGAGCGCTGAGGGCGAGAGGCAAGGACAGAGATTGGTGACAAACCAACAGGACAGGGTGCTGTGGACTTCCTGGCTGGGCGTGGGGGGCAAGCACTTGGTGGAGTTAGGTTCCCCCACCCCCACCCCGCCCCAGGGCCAGGACTGAGCACCTGCAGGTTGAGGTTTACTTGCAGCGAGGTATCTTTGAGTACTTACCAGCAGAGCTGGGAGGACTTTGCAATTCTTACCTGAGCAGGGCAGAGGCTGAGCTGAGAGACTAAGGGCCAATCTGCATGTGGACACTGCTGAGAAGGGGCTCCGATCAAAGAACTGTATCCTGAGCATTCCTGAGCCTGAACTACATAGAGCTTGATACTTCCCTAAGGAATCTCATGATTACGAGTTCGGTCTACACGTTCTGAGTGTCCATGATAATGGATTATAGAGCCTGGCGGAGGGGAGCGTGCCTTGGGAGAGAATGTTGACATATGAACTGGTGGAAGGGGGAGTGCAGGCATGTCTGATGTCTGTCCTGGAATCAGTGTGGGGCCCATGTTCTTAGTTCCTGGTGATTCTTATTTCCTTCTGGAAGGTAGAGGGGGTCAGGGACCCCTGCTAGGTCTTTTTACAGTGACTCTCCCTTGCTCTCTCCTGCTGGTCTTGCTCTAGAAGCAGCTAGCCACCAGGTCATGAAGACCCTCTCGTAGTCCTGTGAACAATTCCTTGTGGCGAGGAACCGAGACCTTCTGCCAACAGCCCTGTCTGGGAGTCCTTTGGGAAGTGGATCTCCAGCCGGAGCCAGGTGTTCAGAGGACTATGGCCGCAGCCAGCATCTTAACTGCAACCTTATGGGAGACCCTAAGCCAGGACCCTGCACCTGTCCAACCGCCTGCAGTGCTGCCCTGCCTACCACTAGACCTTGCCCTTTCCCTCTGCCCGACATTCTACAGCTTCCGTCGGGAGATCCATGCAGTGCTGAAGAAGCTGGCTTCGCTACTGGGTCCCACAGGGGAGTGCGGGAGCCACCAGTGTGCACATCCTGCGGCTCTTCAGATGCAATGATTGGGCTAGCTGTGGCATATGACCTGGTTCTGTCCAATCACAGTAGACTCCAGGTCTTTTGTACTGAAAGGGAAAAACAAATCATGATCTCACTCTGTGGATGGGAAGAGGACCAGTGGAACCATGAGGACTTTTGGTAGTCTTTGGGGGACCTCCCTGCGGAAGCAGTTTAGGGCTATGGCGGGGAGCCCTGTAGACAGAGGGCAGCGTCCTGGGGGATAGGTCAGCTGCTCGACTAACCGCCGGCTTGTATCCAGCCTATCTCGGGACTTGGCAGCCCGTGAGCAAAGGATTCCCCCTTCGAAAACTGAATCAGTGTGGACCTGGTTTGGAGCTGTAGACCAAAGAAAGCACAAGTGTGAAGCTACGCTCACTGACACACATGCTGCTGGGGACCCAGCTGCTTCGCACTGTGCAGAGGCCAGATGTTCTGCTCACGGGTTCCTGTTGCAGCCAGATGTTTGATATCTTGTAGATGGAAGGTTAATGTAATTTAATGCTTAAACGCAAACACCTTTCCTCCCTTCCTTTCTAGTGCCTGCCCACGCACAGCCCCTTCCAGGTGGCCGGGCTCCCCTCACAGCCCTTGAGCGAGTGCCAGGTTGGGTCTTCTGTGAGCCCCCCCTTCACTTGTCTCCTTCCCCCTTGCACCTCAGGCTGGAAGTGGGGATTTGACCCATGGAGCCAGTCGAGAGATGGGGCAACAACTAAAGTGTGGCCCCGCACCAAGAGGTGAGCTGGGACAATTAGAGTCGCTCTTTGGTTTTCTGGACTAAGACTTCTGGAAGAACAGGGCAGATGCAGGCAGGGCCCCAGTGAATGTCAACAAGTCCAAGGTCCATGGGAGCTAAAGCCAGGGGCAAGTGAGGGAAACAGGAAAGAAGGGCTAAAGCACTCAGGGAAGAATTCGCTGGGCAATAGAGGGAGGAGGGTGGAGACACACTTGTCTTGTGAAGAGAAGGTGTGAGCCCTGGAGAAGGATGGAGATGCAGGGCAGGTGAGGGTCTGAGGTGGAAACACATAGTCCCAAGTTCTCGGCGACTGACTCCACTCAACAAAAGTGGATTCTCCCTCCCCACCCCCCAACATTTTTACTGGCATGTAACTCAAGTAGCATACGATTCAATAGTTCAATCTTGTCCAGAGGAGGCATACACTCATCACCACAGTTTTAGAATACGTTACTCAATCTTATACCCATCGATATTAGCTCCCCAGTCTTACCACTGCCACCTCCCCTTCTGTTCCCAAGGAACAATGAACCCAGTTCCTGTCTTAGATTGACCAATCCAAACGAACAACCATAGATCTAACCAGAATACCAAAGTAAAAAGATTAAAAACCTTGTTAGAAAAGAAAGCAGGGCTGAGCCCCGGTGGCGTAGTGGTTGTGCGCGGGACTGCGGCCCACTGGGACGGAGGTTCAATTCCAGCAGTGGGGCTGGGCCTCCTACTCCCACCACCGGAGAGCAGTGATGCCCCCCCTCTCAAAAAAAAAAAAGAAAGAAAAGAAAAGAAAGTAGAGCTGAGCCCCGGTGGCGTAAGTGGTTGAGTGTGGGACTGCAGCCCATGGGATTGGCGGTTCAAATCCAGTGGCTGCTCTCAGGAGCAGCACTGGGTAGTGCCCCAAATAAAATAATAAAATAAAGAAAAAATTAAAAAAATAATAAAAAAAGAAAGCAGAAAATATTAAAGACCGGAACAAATGTAAATGGATCTGAAGGGAGATCAAATGATAGGGTGCTAACTTTTAACCTCATTGCATCTGCCACCATCCACTTTCTGATGCATTCTGCATGCTCGCAAGGCGCGTCACATCGCTGGTCCACGGGCAGAGGGAATTCCCCAGAGGTTTCATCCGCCTGTATTTCCCTTACACTTTAAACAAGCAAGCAAACTGGAGGAACTTTACAATGGGTCTCAGGGAAAGCAAATAACCTAAGTGTGTCTACCACAATGGAATTTACGTTGCTCTCTGTCTGATAACAGGGCAATGCGCACCCCTTAATTATGATCAGTGGGGACTCCCTGAAGGCTAAATCCCTGTATGGCCCCTGCAAGTGGATTTTGGGCTTCCCCTGCCACCGATAGCCTTCTGCAAAGCAGCTGTTCACAACTTAAGCTCTGAAGCAGTTCCTTCCTTTAGATTTGGGTTACCACGGGTTTATTCTCCTGCACAGGATCCAGGCACCCTGGACAGCAGGGACAGCTCTGCTCACTGTAGACGTGGATGACATCGAGTTATACCAGAAGTTCCACGCGGATCCTCAGCAAGGGACGTAGCCAAGAGCACCCCGGTTCTTCAAGGCGTCTGTCCAGGAGGGACACCTGACCCTTCTGCTCCCAACTCATTGGCTGAAGCAAGTCTCAAGGCCATGCCTAATTTTGAAGGTGAGCAGACAAGAGAGTCTACCTCGTGGCTGGAAGGAGAAGAAGAAACGGAGGGTGTGAAATACACGTGGTCAGAGTGCACAGAGAAGCAAGCTGGTCCCGTGAGCTGTCTCAGGTGCCCAAAGGCCTACAGGTTCCATGAGACCCTGTCACCCCATCACCCCGATTGCCCCCACATGCCTCCCAAGGTCCATCGCCCTCCATGTCCACATGAGCTAGTATGAGGCTCTCTAACTTTCTTCTTAGCAACTTCAAACAGTCCTCCAGCTACATCTTATTCCCTTCAAATGATCTCTTTCCAGTCAGGCTGTCTTCCACCCCTTACAAAGCCCACTGCCAGCCCAAGCCACCTTTGTGTCTCCGTTCTATAGCAAGGTGGGATGGGACAGGTGGGGAGTGCTTCTAGGACTCCCGGACAGGGAAACCTTCAGACGCTTTCCAGAAATCTTCTCCAATTTCCCCAGAGCAGCTAGCATCTCCACCTGTACCCATGAAGCATCCAAGGATTACTGTTTGCTAAACTGTGTGCAAAGACCCTTGCCCGGATGATCTCTTTAAAAAAGATATTTCAGCTACACTTTGCAGCTAGAGAAATGGTAGACTAAGGAGGCAAGCAGCTCCCCTGTGGTCTGGGTTTGCTCTCTGACTTCTGTGCATTGTATTGTACGCCCCAGAGGGATGGGGAGGGAGGCTTTCAGGCTGGTGAGCTCTCCCTGAGAGACTGTGGTTAATCTGAGGGACTGGAGGAGAAGGAAGGAGGCTTTCCACTCAGGAAGCGGCACTCTGGGATCAGAAGGAACGCCGGTGATGGGGTCGGTTTGGTAGTCCTCTGATGTCTGTGGACCCAGGCCCAAGTTCTTCTTGGAGAAGTTTGAGAAGCAGAACACAAGTGGTCTTGGATTGAGTACCTGTGGCGTTTATGGTGTGGCCTCTCAGCACCTTTGCCCACCCCCGGGAACCCCGGCTGCATCCAGGTCTGGAGCACTCAATCGAACAAGCTGAGCTCAGAGCGCCTTGGACTAGAAAGCATGAAAGCTATCAGCACCACCAGAGTCTTATCAAAAGGACCCAGGGCCCAACTTGAAGGTGCTTCCACTGAGCCTCAAAACCAGGTAAAAGCCCTGCTTGCATGCTCACAAACATAGCAAATCGAAAAACCCATGAGTTCAAAGCAATACTTAAAAGAGAGACTTTTGAAGGATGCTTAGAAAACCAACTCCTGATTCTGAGAACTGATAAAGACTTTAAAAAAGATCTGCCTTGGGGGACTCCCGATGCTGTGGTGAATTTGAGGGCTGGTTGGAAAACTTCCCAGGGCCCTGCCAAAAAAAAGCTCCCCTTGCTGTCTCCAGGCCTGCATTTCCCTCCATTAAAGGCTCCTTGCTTTGGGTTGAGAAATGTCCAGCATCAACGCCAAAACTCGCCCTGGGGGGGGGGGGGGCTGTAAGCTATTTACATTGCAGCCTATGGCGTGGTCCCTGGCTCCTAGGGTCTAGAGGGATAGGGACTGAGCTGGAGAAAACAGGCCGGTGGCACTGCGGGGGGCAGGGGTCCTTCATCTTTCCTGTGTATGGGACCACCCGGCAGGGCACCCCCGTGCAGCTCCCGGGAAACCCCAGCACACGGAGGCCGAGCCTGCAGGTTGCAAGCATGACAGCAGCATGGGCATCTCCTATTACACATCCCAGGTAACAGGGAGAAACCCGAGACTCCTGCCAGCCTCTGGAAAGAGTGGACCAGGGCTCTGGGGTCTTCCTGTGGGCCGGAACCACTCCCTCCCTGCACTGTCTAGCTCAAGCCCCTGACATGGGGGCCTCTTTATTCCCCCTGGGCCATGGCCTTGAGCAGCGGGGAAGCAGGCACCCTGGAGGAGACCCAGCTGCAGCCGCCCACCCTGACGGTCTCTCACCCCTTCTGCTGACCTGGACAGCTTCTCACCTGAGAGTCTGCTCTGGCTTGGCCCCACGCCTCCCTGGGCCTTGGCGTACCTCCCAGGCCGTGCCCTGCGCTGCCCTCTCTCCTGGGCTCCCTTGACCTCGCAGGACCCAGGACCCCAGGCAGGAGGTGCTGCGTGGCCCTGGGGTCTGCTCACCTGCCCTGCTGTCCACTCCCCGGGACCAAGGCGCTGCCTCCTGCACCTCCCTTAGACCGCTTCCGGGCTCACCCTCCCTCTCGGGGGTTCCCCAGGGACCCCGTCTGTGCCCACCGATAACCTAGTCGTGATCCTCAGGGGACCCCTCCCCAGAGACGGGGTGCCCCCCTTTAGGCTGGCCCTGCAGCAGCGCCCAGTCCCAGCCCCCGCCTCTGACACCTGGCCTTTGCCTGACCCCATGGGCAGGCCTGGACGGCCGCCCCGGCTTTCCTTTCCGCAGCTGGCCCGTCCCTCCGCCGCCTGCGCCTGCCTGATGACATCTTTCCACCGAGCCGCTCTTATTTTGAGAGGCAAGCCCGGCCGGCGCCCGCAGGCATGTGCACGCGCGCGCGCGTCCCCGCCCGCCCGCCGCCTCACACAGTGGGGCTCCAAGCTGGCTGCCCCCGTTTATTTTTCTCCCCAGAACAAGCGCCGCTCCTGTACCCCCAGACCACCCTCTGCCCGCAGATCGCGGGCCTTTCCCCCCGCCCCTGCCTCCCTCCCCTCGCAGCTGTGAATGAGAACAGAGTCGGCCTTTTAGCAGGAGGCGGCAGCCTGAATGAATTGATCACAGCCCCGGAGCCCGAGGAGGTGGGGGGGACAAGGGTGGGGGGCGCGGCAGCATGTGTGTTTGCTTCTGAAAAGACCCTGCGCATACCCCGAAGCTTAGATTTTTCCATGTGGCTTTGAGCAAATGCCTTCCCCCTTCACACACGCCCCCCGCCCCCCCCTAGATTTCGTGTTTTTCCCTATGCACTTTGTTTTCTGTTTTCTACAAGGAAGCCCGAATGAGGGCCTCCGAAAAACAAGGCTAAGCTGCCAACTGGAAATGTTTGCTCTGGGGGCGCGCAGGGAGCCTGGCGTCAGGCAGGGCAAGATCCGTGCCAGTGGAATGCGATTTGGGGAGGAAGCTGCAGGTCACTCAATTGCTGGCAGCCTGCCCAGAGCAACTGGATGCTTTCTGGGCGCTGTGTGTGTGTGTGTGTGTGTGTGTGTGTACTTTTTCCCTTCATGCAAACACAGCCCTGGAGCTGAGGAGGCAGAAGCATTAGCAAAGCCCTAGACAGGGGTTGGACCATCAGGGGAACTAACAGGGAATGGGGTGGGTGGGGGGCGCGAGGTGACAGTATCTTTATTCAGCACCCACTTTGTTCTCAGACATCCACTGGGGGGCTGTGGGAGTGAGGGGGGCTGGCAACCACCCCAGCCCCTAGTGACTCATGGGCTCTTTGGAAGGGAAACAGGCTATTCGTGTAGAACACAGGCAGGGAGGAGCAGCCTGGAAGCTGCCCAGAGCTGAGTGTGTGAATGGGCTGGCGGTAGTCAGGGAAGGCTTCCTGGAGGGGGCAGGGTGGGGGCTGAGCCCTGAAGCATGTGCAGTTTGGGGGTGGAAGGAAAGGAGAGATGTTCCAGAGACTACTGGTGACTACTGCCATGGGTCAAGCTCCCAGTGAAACCCTCGAAGGCTCCACATTGATGATTGGGGAGGGGCGATTGCTTGATCCCTACCTTGCAAATGAGGCTCAGAGAGATTAGGTAGCTTGGCAAAGTTCCCGACTCCTGAGCGGAGAGCCCCTGCTTAATTCAAGGTGGTCCTGCTCCAATTCCAGAGCCTCACACCCCTTCCTTGGGGCGGGGGGGCTGTGCTTTAAGTTCCCTGGGCCGAGTGGCTGGGTTTAGTCCCTGGAGAGAGACTTGTCAAACTCAAGGCAGACAATGCTAGCACCTAAAGGGCCAAGAAAACTTCCCAAGAGGGCAGTGGGACCAGCACACAGAGTCCGGAGACAACCTGCCTCCTCCCACAGCATCCAGGCTGGCGTGGCCAGTCCCTCGGCAGTCCTGCCTGATTCCAGAGCAAGCCAGGCCGCCCTGCCTCTCCACTCCCAGATCAGTCCCCTGCCCGTGCCACGTTCCTTCCCTGCAGTTCTTTGCAGATTGGATCATGAGCTCCACTCCTGGGGATCCTTGGAAGCCGTCTATGCTTCTCTGGCGAGACAGGGGTCAGCAAGTTTTTGAGATGCAAGAGTCAATCCTGTCCCTCACTAACAATTCAAGAATTATTTGAGAGTCACAAGTACATGCTTACAAATGAATGAAATCACCACTAGGGGAATAATCCAGCCTTTGGAACTTTTTCGGTTTCCCTCAGAGCCACATGTACCTACCAAAAGAGCCCCTCAGGGCTGGAGAGCTGCAGGTTGCCCACCTGGAACAAGAGCACCAACCAGGGGAGAGTCCGTGGGGGGTGGTTTACAGTGCAGCAAGCCCGGCCTGGGTGGAGCTAGAGCCTGGACACCTGGGGCTGTCACTTCCTGCATGCAAGAGAGTCCTTTCTCCTTCAGCCCCTCAGCTTGCTCCGTTCTGAAGCGAGGAGTCACCCGAAATTGGCTCGAAGAGGCTGGGGCATGGTGGGTGGGTGGGTGGGTGGGTGAGTGAGCGGGTGGGTCCCTGGGTAGCGCCAATGGTTTACACACTTGACTGTGGAGTGAAAGGCTGGTGGCTTGTATCTAGGCAGATGTGCCTCAGAACAACCGGGAGATGGCTGCTGAGAATTCACCCATGGACGCTGTCCTGCTCCGACCCACACGGGGCACCTGACTGGTATCGACTTGATGGCTCTTATTTAATTTCTCCTGTTAGAGGGGGACAAGGCAGTCTCATCCGAGGCGCCCAGGCCATCAAAGAAAAAGATTCTCTGCTAGCGGGAGCAGCGTCTGTCAGCGGCTCAAGAGAGAAGCATGGATGTCGTCCTCGCCAGGAGGAGGAGAGGAGAGGGACAAGGGGTGCAGGCAGGGTCAGGGCAGCTCAGGACAGCTCGAGTTAAGCGTCTGCGTGATAAACATCTGGTTGAAGAGCTCAGGGGACCAACTGAGGAGTTTATTGTCCTAAAGTCCAACTCGTTGCTCAGTCTCACCCACGGCTTCTTTTTGACCAACGGACCACCACATGTGGTCTTAGGGAGACCCGGCCTGGAGAGGGAGTCATCGGATCGCGGCCTTGGTTGGACTTCCTGGTTTCAGAGAGGAGGACGAGGTACTCTGGTCACCTGGCAGTCACCTGTTGGGCTGGGGACCACAAGGCCAGACTGTGAAAGTCACCAGCTCCTCTGGGACAGAAGGGCGAGGCATCCTACTCCTGGAAAGAGTTACAGCCTCAGAGATCCACAAGGGCCCCGCTACTCCGTCCTCCAGGATGGGGCTGAGTCAGAGTGGACCCCGAGAGCAGTGAGTTGGGTTTGGTTTTGTGAGTGTCTGGGACGGGGCATAGGAAAGAGTTAGCGCTGGAAAAGGACCTCACAGCAGGTCAAAATAGAAAGGAAGAAATAGAAAGAAGGGAATCCCTTTGTGCGATGGCCTGGCACAATAGCCACACACATGCCAGCGTTCATGCACATGGCCCAAGAGCCACTCAATAACGGCGGTGGCTGTCTGGCTTCTGGGTGACAGTGGCTGGATCGGCATCTTCAGCCTTCACCGATGCACAGGCTACCTGCCGCTTTGCAACCACAGTCAGACCGCTGAGAAGGCTGGGGAGAGTCCTACCGACGACGGCCTCCCCAGCCATGAAAGGGAAAAGGTGACCCCCAACAAACCCAGCCCCGGCCCGCAGGCAGATTCCCGCTCCCCTTGACCCTCCGGGACGGAATGGGATTGCTCCCCCCAGAGTGACTGCCTGTGGCTTCAAACTTGTGGGCCAGCTGCCCGAATGCTTCACCCACTGCTCCATCGCCCCTGGCAGACATTGCTAATCAATTACAGCACTCATTCTCCCGGACCCCAGATGCAGCTTCAGGACCCCTTTCCACCGGGGCGGCAGGCAGCCACTACCAATCAATTAGCTCTGGCGTGCCTAATGGAAAGCATTTGGCCCCTGGGCACTGTGAGCGAGGGCAGCACATGTGCAGGCGTCTGGAGGACGCGGCCTGAGACCACCAGCTGGACAGCTGTCCCGGGGGCTCCCCAGTGGTGCGGGGCTGCCCTTGAGCCGGTGGCATGTTCATTGTCCTCGCTGCTAATAAATGGGCGTCGCATCAGCTCCGTTCTGCCCCCTCACGTTCTCCGGCTGCCGCCATCGGCCGGACTTTTCCAGAGAGCTGTAAAAATAGTCTTTTTTTTTTTTTTTTTCCTTAAGGAGTCTGCACCGAAGAAGCTGCCAAGCGCCCCCTCCCTTCGCTCCCTTTCTTTTCTGAAGGAAGGGGGAGGGGGGGAGATGAGCAGGGACTACTTCACAGTGAAGGAATGCACTCCCTGGGGAATTTAATGTTGTTTTCCTTAAAAAAAGAAAAGAAGGAAGAAGGAGTGATCACAGCCTGGTTTCACAGAGCGAATCTGGAGGCTGCTGGCTGCAGTTCCCAGGAGATCACAGGCTTAGCCCCAGTCCTGTGAGACTGTTGACAACCAGGCCCTGATGAGCAAAGCCGTAACGGGACTCTGGTGACCCGCCACCCGCTCCTCCCCGCTCCCACTGGCCGAGCCTCTGTTTCCATGGGCTCCGTGATTCTGGGTGCAGGAGATCTGTTTATTGAACCAGAAAAACGTTTCCCTTTCCCCACTCTGGTGTTCTGGTTTTGGAAGAAGCTGAAGGCCGATTCTAAGGTGCCTGGTGGTACAGGGGTCAGAGTCCTGGGGGCAAGCAGAGGCAGACTGTGTCTGTCAGGAAGGCAGCCTGTGCGACTCCGTGGAGCGTTTCTCCTCTGTTATCAGGTCCTATGGGGTCCACAGGGACCTAGGGGGAAAGGGTCACTGTGAGTCAGGTTGCCTCATAAGCAATGGGTTTGGTCTTGTGGCTAGACCCATTTTAAGAAGCCAGGACTGGGAGGATGGCACCTTGGCGGGGCAGAGTGTTTGCTCTTGACTGCTATGTTAGTCTGGGTAGACTGGAGAAACAAATTCATAGACACACATATGGATATAAGGGAAAGGTTTATATACAAGAGGAATGGAACACGGAGAAAGCATCCCAACCCAGTCCAGTTCAAAGTTCTAATAAGTCTGATATTAGCCCATATGCCCGATACCAGTCTGTAAAGTCTCCTTCCAACTCACGAAGCCACAGGCCAGTGGGTGTAGAATCCCGGCGCTGGAAGGGGTGTCCCCATGGCTCCTCTTCCAGGGCTCAGGGTCCATCAACAGCATCCAGTGGTGGTAGAAGTAACTCAGCGCTGGCAGGGATCTCCACATGGCTTCTCCAGCTTCAGAGGTCTGGTTCCATCAGGGTAAGGCCATGTGACTTCTTCTCCGGCTCCTCCAGCAACTGGGACATTGTCATCTTGACTAACTCCCAACAGCTGGGGAGATGGCTTCTCATCTCCATGAGGGAAATACCGCGAGATCTCCCAGAAGTTTCAGGAGAAAGCCATGCCCATACAGAGGCCTCATTGACTACTCAATGGCTATCTCCAGATTAACAGGCTAGACCCCACCCCTACATCTTAATCATGAAATTAACATAAGCACATGACCGCCACAACTGCCAACCAAGGGCAATCAAATGAGGCTTGGTGGAAGTGGGGCCAGGTGGCTCCTTCGAGGCAAGGATGTTGAGGCCACATGTTTTGGACGTGGGGTCAGGAGAGGTCAGTCCCTGGAGAATGACATCACAGTGGGTCCAGGGCAGGGGCGGCAGCGAGAGGGCGGCTCCTGGAGGACACAGATGGACACAGCGGCTGCAACCAGGGACTCCTCCGCCCGGGAAGGACTGAGGGGGTGGAGGTAGGGGGTAGGGCGCAGGATTGGGCAGGGCTTCCGTCTGCCATGCATAGGTCGCTAGGGCTCAGCCTCTGACAGCGATGGACTGCAACCCAACAAGCCAAGGCTGGAGCCGGAACCTTGCGGGGCGGCGCTGGGCAGAAAGGGCTGGCGGTCTGCAAGGGAGCAGTCCTCTCGGGTAACGCAGGGCGCTGCCGGTGCCGTCCAGGGGACTGCTTTCCGTTTCGTTTGCTTTAGGGACCGGAGAAGCTCGCTCCTCACTCTTCTTTGTCCCTTTTGCAGGTAAGGAAACTCAAGCGAGACAAGCCCTGGGGCCGGGGCTTAGCAGGCTGGAGCGGCTGCGCGTGCCCGGCCCAGAGGCAGCTGGTGTTCTCACGGAGCCCCGCACGTGGCGTGCCTTCCTTCCTAGGTAACCGCAAGCCTACACAAAGACGGGCAAAACCGCGGATGTGAAAACGGCGTCGCCATGCATTTAATGTGAGGGGATCCTGCCTTGCTCCAACAGAGCCCATCTCTCCTCCTCCCCCGACAGAAAAGGAGCCAAATTGATCGGACAGAAAACTACGATTCTAGGCTCCCTTTCCTGGTCCTCTGCACCCCACAGGGCGGTCCCTGTGGAGGCCTGAGAAGGAAGTGATGGGGGAAGCTGCAGGATGGAGGTCAGGGCAGAGCCAGGCTGCCAGGCAGAGGGAGCTGAGAGCCCCGGGAAAGCCTGTGCACCCTCTTATGGGAGTAGCCGCTGGCCACAGCCAGGCCCAACGGGTTCCTTCCCTGATCCCTCTCTGTCAGGTCCTTCTCAGGCCCCGCTTTTTTTTTTTTTTTTGGCATCACTGCTCTCCGGTGGTGGGAGTAGGTGGCCCAGCCCCACTGCTGGAATTGAACCTTCGTCCCAGTGGGCCACAGTCCCGCGCACAATCACTATGCCATCAGGCCCCGCTTCTTAACAGCCGGTTGGCGGGAGCCCATGCCACTATTCCCCTGGCCCCTGGCTTCAGCCCACCAGAAACACCTCCCTGGGACCACTTCCTCTCTCCTTCTAGTGGGCCAGCAGGCAGAAGCACAATGCTGCACCGGGAAGCCCCTGGCAAGCTCCAGGTGAACCAGGCAGGGAGGAAGCAAGAGGGCAATGGAGAGTTCGAGTGAAGGAAGGCCTAAAGAAGGTCCAAGGTCAAGCCTGGGGGGGCGGGGGGAAGGGGGAAGGGCAGACATGTGTCAGAGAGGGCCCAGCTTGACAAAATCCCTTCCAACCGTATCTGTATGTCCCTTCTTCCAGGAAGCCTTCCCGAGCATTCCTGTCACTGTCAGAGCGCCTTATCTCTGCCTGCAGTGGGCCCCTTGGCAGCTTCCCACGGGACTGTCTTGTGCAGCACGTTGCAGGTCCTCCCGGGCTGCCCTGCTAGAAGCGAGACGGAGGCCATGGGCTTTCGAATTCCACCAGGGTCCCTGTTTGGGACAGATGCTTTCAGCCCAAGACAGGAGGAAGAAAGGTCTGGCGATCAACTTCTGAAAATCAACCAACTCAACAACTTTGTCAGATACGGCGTCCTGGACTGAAAGGCAGTGTCAGTAGCCGCCATCAAGGAGAGCATCCCAACCCCTGTGTGGAATGGGCAGGATCGGCGGTGTCTCCTCCTGTTAGCACCGACTCAGAGAACCCACAGTTGCCCTTTAAAGCTCCTCCAGCCAGACGCCATGGCCCGGCTCACTCTCTGGGAATGCCGGTTCTGTGTGGGCAGGGCGTGTTG
Organism: Nesogale talazaci; assembly: GCA_004026705.1. Lineage (NCBI taxonomy): Eukaryota > Metazoa > Chordata > Mammalia > Afrosoricida > Tenrecidae > Nesogale > Nesogale talazaci. The sequence goes on along the minus strand of PVJH01007513.1, from coordinate 66,688 downwards.
CGGGTTCTGGGCTGTCTCCCCACCATCAGGTGGGGCTCTGCGAAGACACTCCCTCTGACTCGAGGCAGGGGCATGAGGGCAGGGCTGGGAATCGCCCCTCGAGTGTCCAAAATCTCGCCAAGCTCCTCTGTCTGCCTCAGCCCCATCCTGGGGCCTGGCTCAGCTCAGTATCTGCACACGAGTGAAGGACTAGCCACTCGAACCCACTGCTCCTGTAACTGATTAGGACAGAAGACGCGGAGCCAGGCAGAGGGGAGGGAATTCCACAGGGCCACCGGTTCTCCCGGGTCAGAGCAGCCGCTCTTGGAACAGGATCCCTGCCTGCTCTGTCTCGGGGGGTTCCTTCAGCCCGCCCGGGGGCCGCGCAGCAGCGTCGGACTCCAACAGGGGAGTGGCCCTCGGTCAGCCGACAAGTATTGGTTGACTTGCTGGTTGCATGCGCAGGGGAGGGTTGGACTGTGAACAGAGCGGGAGGTTCAAAGCCACCAGCTGTCCTGTGGGACAAAGACGAGGCTGCTGGCTCCCGGAAGGACAGCACAGTCTCAGAAACCCTACAGAGGATTGCTCTGAGCTGGAGTTGGCTCGAAAGTGGCGGGGGCTTTACACAGTTCTAGAATTGGGATACAGCGGTGAACAAGCTCTAGTTTCGTGGGGGAGGAGGGGAGCAGAGAGAGTTAACCAATCAAGCCGTAGTAGATGTCAGATAAGGCAAATGAACGAGGGACAAGTAGCAGGCCTGGGGGGAGGGGGGGAAAGGGGCTCAAACTTGTCCTGGTGTGATCAGGGACAGCCTTACAGGGAAGGTGCCATACACAAACACCTGAAGGGGGTAGAACTACCTGCAAAGCGACTGGAGCCCAAAGCATTCTGGGCCATGGGAACGGGCAGTGGAAAGGCCCTGGGTGGGCGCCTGCCCGGTCGGTTCAAGGAGTAGCCAGGGCCCAGTGTGAGGGAACAGAGGGAACTGGGCCGGGTGAGAGGGCAGAGGGTGAGCTCAGAGGAAACGGGGCACGAGGTGTTGATTTGGGCCTCTGCTTTACCCACCACCCCCAGTCCTTCTCCCTCATAATTGGTGGTGCTGGCTGAGCTCAGCTGGGGGGTTCTGCTGGGTCCTCTCAGGGAGGGGAGCCCCTGTCTGCTCAGGATATCTTCTTCACCCCCATGTCCTGTGCCACCTGGCTCTCCATGGCCTCTCTCTCCGGCAGAAGAACCAACTCTTCTCAAACTGGCCGGAAGTGGAAGCAGTCTTCGTTACAGGTGGGCCTAGAACTGACAAGGCACCACGCCCGTCATCTGTGGGTCAAAGCTGTTTCCGGCAGGCCCCAACTCAAGAGGGCGGAGGTGCAAACCCTGCCTTTCGGTGGGTCTAAGGAGAACAGAAAGGGGTGGCGGCCATCTTCAGCGCCACCTTATGCTCTGTTTCCACCAGGAGCAATTTCCCCTCTCCCTCCCTTTCTCTCCTGGGGGGGCACCCTCATGCTGGAACCATTGGAGGAACACCCAGACTCCAGATTCAGGAAGGAAGACCTTCATGGAGCAAGTATCTAAGATTCCATCCCACCCAGCCCAGATGACATCTGCTGGGCACCAGCCCTGTCCGCCCATGTGTGTGCACCAGGGAAGGCGAGGCAGGTTCTACCCAGCAGTGCAGGGACTGTCTAGGGACCAAGATCCAGGAGAGGGGAGGGGAGGAGAGGAGGGCTCCATGGGGTTCCAGAGGTGGTGCCCCTGCTAGTTGAGCCTGATCTGGAAGGAAATTGGTTTGGCCCAAGAGGGGCTAGTGCTTGGGCTGATAGGTGGACAGCAAGAAGCCCACCCATGCTGGCTGCACAAGCAGGCTGCCCAAAAGGCCAGGGTAGAGACCCTGTGACTCCCACCAGCTTTGGGGGTACGCCTGCCCCATAGGTGGCCCTGATAGCAGACGCTTAGCTCTTAGAAGGCCTCGTGGTCGAAAGTATGGGTGTCGGCGTCAATCTTCCTGGGCTCAAAGCTCACTTCTGTCATTTCCTGTCTGTTGGGAACTTGCCTCTTGGCCTCTCGAATTTCTTCTCTGTAAAATGTGCGTACCCCCAGTGGGTCGTTCTAAGGAGCCCATGCATCGTGGTAGTGATTTCTCTCGCCCCACTTCCTAGCATCTGTTCCCCGTGGCCTTCGCTCCTCTTCCTAGCTCCAAGGATGTCTTCTGGGCTGGCTATTCGGGGATGCGGAGCCTTCCCTTGGCACCATGATGGGAGTCCAGGGGGAACTTCAGACGGTGGATTTTTTTGGGGGGGGCTGCTTTTAAGGTTGTGGCGGCTGGGTGCCATTGAGCTGTCTCGGGGACGCAGCAACCTCACTGTCACCTGGTCCTGTGCGGTCTTCAGGATGATTGCCCTGCTTGAGTCTGTATCCGTCCACCTCTCCGAGCACGCCCCCTCAACTTGAGCTAACGCCAGGTCCTTTCCTAGTGAGTGGTCTTTCTTGACGGCCGGTGCAGAGACAGGAAGCCTAAGGCTCCTCATCCTCACTTTTAGAGATATCTTGGGTGGCGTTTCTTCTAAAATGTGTCTGCTCGCTCACTGGATGGTCCGTGGAATGATCAGTGACCTTCCCTAACACCACCATTCAAACACGTCCATCTTTCTCAGTGCACCTTTCAAATGCATGCGAGGCAACTTTATAGACCAGGGCCCGGGCCCGGCAGAACCTGCATCATCCAGGTGACACCTTCGTTTTGAACACATGAACGAGGTCTTTGGTGGCAGATCTTGGTCTCTTGGTCAGTGCTTCCATTGCTGGACACTGGTCAGGCAGCTAGAGTGACGTTGTCGACAACGCCAAGTTCATCTTCTCTTCTCGTGGTGCTGCTTATGGGTCTGGTTGTGAGAATTTAGCTTTCTTCAGGTTCAAGGGTGACCCAGACGGGTGGCTTCCATCTTCACCCTTGAGTGCTTCAAATCGCATACCCGTTCAGCACGTAAGCATCTTTCTGACCGTCTCTGCTTTCAGCTAAGCGCTGTCAGACATCGGCAGGGAGATCCCTCATTTCACGCCCTCTGCTGAATCCAACTCGACCTGCTGTCTGTTTCCAATCACTGGTTTTGAAGGAAGGAAGCGCCTGGGTTATCTTGCAGTGTCTGTACCGACCCAGTCCAAGGCAGCGGTGGGGGCGACTTGGAGTCTAAAAGCCTATCTACCCTGGCAGCTCTAGAAAGTCATGAAACCCCCACTAATGGCATTCCAGGGTCACTACGCCTGGGCTCCCCAAACAGCAAGAAGTTCCTAGGGGTGACTGTCACAGTATGTGCAGGCTTAGCAATGTCGCGCCACCAGGGGGCGCTGGCTGGCTGGCTGAACTCATGTCAGCGGGACAGAAAAAACCCCAGCAAAAACAATAACAACAACAACAAAAATTAAAAAACCCCCAAACCAAACCCCTTGTCACCCGGTTGATTCTGACTCCTAGTGACCCTGGCAGGCAGAGTAGAACCGCTCCACTGAGTTTCCAAGACTGCACATCTTTCTGGAAGCTGACTGCAATGTCTTTCTCCCAAGAAGTAGTGGGTGGGTTTGAACTGCTGATTTTTTTGGTTGACAACTGAGAGCTTAACCACTGTGCCACCAGGGCGCCTCAACTGGACAGAGAAGGCTGAATCTGGCACCCCAAGAGGCAAGTTTGACCCTTATGCTGGCGGGGGACAGGGAGGGGTGTGCTAAGAGCAGCTAGCTGGGGCCTGCAGATCTGGGACCAGGCCATCTGAGAATGCTGATTGGAGGCACCCTTCAGAGCAATGCACGGGTGCTTCTATCATTGTGCCCAGATGAAGGTAAAGCCCAGATAAAGACCGGTGTCCCAGAAGGGGCTGTTTCAGGTCACACATCTGGTGAAGCAAGCGGTAACGCAAAGACCCCACCTACATTCAAGCCAATCCCAGGAACATGCTTTGGGCCTGGAGCCCAGGTCTGAATAGGCTTGATGTCCACCCAGCAGGGCACCAGCTGCCGTTCCTATCCCCCTGCCCCCATGGGGACCCGATGACCTGCTCTTTTACTTGGAGGGCTTTGGTGAGGGGTTTGTCTACCTCCTTCCTTAGGGAAAATTTTTAGTCCATCCTGAACCTTCTCACACAACTGAACTAGCCATGAGTGCTCCTTGACCCTGGCAGGGTCTGGGCAGCTGCAGGAACCAGGAGGCCCAAAGCCACTTCCTACTTCACTGGCTGTGCCCTGCTCAGTGCTGCCTCGCTGAACCCTGACCCCAGCCCAAGGAGGCAAGCTGGCTCCAAGAGTGAATAGCTTTGAGGTCCTGGCAAGGGGAACGTGACTGTCCCCACCACCACAGCTGGATAACTGAGAGGTGGGTGATCAAGGGTCTTGGCCTATGCGTGGGCTCTGGGCCACCAGTCAAAAGAACAAAAAGGGCACAAGGCTGGCTGTCCTTCAGCAAAGGGCACCAACCCAGTCCCGGGCTCCTGGAGCCAGGGAGGGAGGAAACAGCTGGTCTTAGGCATCTCAGATCCAGGGGGGGTGGGGAATGTCGGGTCTGTAGTCAAGGGTAAGTCTCAGGAATGAATGTGTGCAGACGCCAGGAAGAGTGAGAAGTCAGAGGAGGGGCGACCGGAGCCCATTATCTGAACACATGGAGGCACTCTGCAGAGACCCGGGAGCAAGGGCAATGCGTTCATGCCCCAGGTTGGGCGGGGAGACAGCCAGAAGACAAGGGCTTCTCTTTGGGGACACACCCTTGGTCTTCAGGGTGGTGATCAGGTGCAGAAAGATGCTCGATGCTCAGAGAAGGAGGTGTCTTAGGAAGTGCTTGCTTTATGGCTCTGAGGCTCATCCCGGGGGGGGGGGGGGGGACTTAGAGGGTTGCTTTGACTTGAAAGCAGCCAGTTTGATTTGGGAGATTTAAGTGACTGGAGGAGCTCTGGGGGCCCAGGGGTTAAGGACTCAGCTGCTTCCTGGAAGGTCGGCAGTTTGGCTGCACCAGCCGCACTGTGGGAGAAAGGTGTGGCAGCCTGCTTCTGTAGGGGTGTGCAGTCTTGGGAACTCCTTGGGGCAGTTCTGCTCTGTCCTGTGAGCTTGGATTTGGCTGGTCAGCGCTGGTTTGGGGCTTTACTTTCTCATGTTGCATGCAATGTTGGCTGGACCGTATGGCACTGTGACCCCTAGGAGTAGATCGGAAAACAGCCAAGAGGAAGTGAAATGTCCTGATCAAAAGCCAGGTCTGAATAGGTTTGATGTCCACCCAGCAGGGCACAGCTGCCGTTCCTATCCCCCTGCCCCCATGGGCACCCGATGACCTGCTCTTTTATTTGGAGGGCTTTGGTGAGGGGTTTGTCTACCTCCTTCCTTAGGGAAAATTTTTAGTCCATCCTGAACCTTCTCACACAACTGAACTAGCCATGAGTGCTCCTTGACCCTGGCAGGGTCTGGGCAGCTGCAGGCTAGTGGGGACATCAGGCCCTAACCCTGCACTGCAGCCCCTGAACTGTCTGTCCAGACCCCATCCGTCCCAGTCACTCCCTCTGTGAGCCGGTGACTCTGAGCTTTCAGTGACGACAGCCCACCTCTCAGAGGACATACCCCAGAGAAGGGGCCAGTGCGGAGTGATCTCAGAGGGTGGCAGTGGGTCTCTAGTCAGGATGTGGAGTCTACTAGCTTATCTTTCCAGCATCTTTCCTGGGACGGCAAAGGGGTCGGGCACCGCCCAGAAGACTTGCTTTCTGCCCTTGCTCGTTGTTGGTGGGCACACACACAGCTTCTACTCTGCACCAGGCTTCACATTTAGTCACCTCATCGTCACCAACTCATTTGGAGGCAGTCTGGTCATGGCTCCCGTTTTCCCGAGGAGGGACTCGAGGCAGGGGAGATGAAGTGCTTGGTCCACTCAGGGCAGGACAGAGCTGGAACTTGAGCCCAGCGAACCTCCCTCCGGGGCCCACACTTCCTAGTTCCAAGGAACAAGAAATCAGGCTGCCATCTGATGAGCATCTTGGATGTGCCTGGGACTGTCATCCTGGTGTATGACTCACCGCGGGCCCATGTCTTCCGCAGTGATGTTCTCCACATTTCTCATTTCATAGATGAGTAAACCCGGTGCCTGGGGTGAGGTGATGCCAGGGCTGTCTGAAGCCAAGGCCCTCGTCCCACTCTGCCTGTGGCTCTTCCTGTGACTTAGGAAAGCGTCCCTGTCTCCTACTCCAGGTCTCACAGCCCCGGGGGATGGACAGTAGCTGGGGTTGTCCAGGCTGACCTCCCCTGCTTGACCCCCTCCCTCGCCCTGGAGATGCCCGGTCTGGGGTGGAGGTGGGGGTGCGGGGGAAGCAGGAAGGTGCTGGGTGGAGAAGGTAGACACTGCAGCAAACAGGGCGAGGCCCCCAAGGCCCGGTGGCAAGGTCGGTGTCCGCTCGGATTGGGGGAAGGCTCGAAGTGCCCAGAAGCCACGTGCTAGGCGGTTGTGCCAGGCATATTGCCCTCTGGGGAGACCAGCGGAGTCCGGAGTAGGGGCTGGGGAGGGAGATGAGAGGAGGCAGGCGCTGGGAAGAGAGACCAGGAGGTGGGGGGTAGGGGCCCGCGTGGGGGGTGGGGTGAGGTGAGTGGCAATGCGGACGCGGACAAAGGAGGCGGCCGGCGGCCCAGCTGTTTTGAAAAATGCTTCCTGTTTCTTTAAAGGCGCTCGCGGCTCGGGCGGCCGGGCTAGGGAGTCGGCGGCGGCGGCGGCGGCGGCGGCAGCAGCCGGAGCTGCCTGGTCTCCGGGCGGCGGCGCTGACTGATCTCGCGCACTGGGCTTCGGTGTAAACTGAGGCTAAACAAACACAGATGGGGCGCAGCGGGCGTTCTGGAGCACTGCGGGCCGCACGGCCGCGGCTGCAGATGACACTCTGAGCGCTCCGGGAACGCACCGCCCGGCGGCTTCGCGGAGCCGGCGGCGCAGCTGCCCCGGGCGTGGGGGAGAGAGGGAGCGCGAGAGGGAGGGAGGCGGAGGGAGGGAAGGAGAGAGGGAGGGAGGGGAGGGAGAGGGGGAGCGCCCGAGACTGAGCGGCGCTGAGCGCGCCGGCGGCCCGGCACAGGCTGCACCGGGCGTGCAGAGCGGGCGCGCATCCCGGCCAGTCCCACGCCCCGGCCTCGCCCGCGGCCCGCGCCATGAAGCACATCCCGGTCCTCGAGGACGGGCCGTGGAAGACCGTGTGCGTCGAGGAGCTCCACGGCCTCAAGAAGCTCAAGCGGAAAGCCAAAGAGCCGGCGCGGCGCGCGAACGGCTATAAAACTTTCCGAGTGGACTTGGAAGCGCCCGAGCCCGGCGCCCTGGTCCTGCACGGGCTGCGGGACACGACCCAACGGCTACAGCCCACTCTGGCCCTGGTGCCAGCCCCGGTGGCGCCGGCTCCCCTCCCAGGTGGGGGAGCGGACACAGTCGGGGACCGCGGGAGCGCCAGGGTGCCTGAGGTCTTGGACGCCCGGAAGCGCAGCTTCGCCCTGGGCGCAGTGGGACCGGGCCTCCCCACGCCTCCGCCGCCGCCGCCACCGCCGCCGCCACCGCCACCACCACCGCCGCCGCCGGCGCCCCAGGGCCAGAGCTCAGGACACCCCGAGGCGCAGGCCGGTCGGGAGCAGGGCCTGCGTCCCCGAATCTTGTTGTGCGCGCCCCCCGCGCGCCCCGCGCCTCCAGCATCCTCCGTGCGCCCCGCGCCCCCGACGCGCCCCGGGGAAAGTTCCTACTCATCCATTTCACACGTCATTTACAATAACCACCCGGATTCCTCGGCGTCGCCTAGGAAACGGCCGGGCGAAGCGACCGCCGCCTCCTCGGAGATCAAAGCCCTGCAGCAGACCCGGAGGCTCCTGGCGAACGCCCGGGAGCGGACCAGGGTGCACACCATCAGCGCAGCCTTCGAGGCGCTCAGGAAGCAGGTACCCGCTCCCCGCCGCCGCTGCACACCCGCACTGCACCGCACCGCGCCGGGGGGCAGCATGCGGGAAAGGGCGGATAAGGGCCGGGCAATTGGGGCTGCATGGAGATGTGCAGGGCGCACCACCTTTGCCCGGTGGGATCCCAGAGCCCCTGAGTACCATCCCAGGGACGCGACCCGTGCCGTTAGTTTGCAAAGTGGACGTGCGGGGTTGAGATCTCTGCCCCCACCCCCCCACTCTCTCTTCCTCGGTGGCGCCCCCCTACCCTCTCTCCCCTCGTCCGCCTGAGTGCGACTGACGGTGTCTTTAACTTCCGCCCTCGCCGTTCACTTTCCTGGCAGCGAGAATTTGCCTCCTGGAGCCCCTGGGCGCGGTGGGGATGTGGGGAAGGAAAGGGACGTGCCCGCCCCACGGGCTTTTCGTCGGGCTTAGGTCTCGCCTGCCCCGTGGGGTGGAGGACCCCAGGAGGTTGAGGAGTGGGCGCCCCGGGGTTGCGGTGGCCAGACTAAAAGGTTGCTAGAGCCTTCGGGAGTCCGTGGACCTCGCCTCGGACCAGGCTTCCAGGCTCTGAGGGGACCTTCAGATTACTTCGGGGCCCTCTGGTTTCCGACGTGTTTAGAAAATTGCACTGAAAGCTTGCGGCACCCTTCCCAGGGCTGCCCCAGGGATTGGCTGCCGACTTTTCCCCCAGGAAATCCCTGTCTGTCTTTACTCGGGGCCTGCCTCCCTCCCCCACAGTACCCAAAGAGCTGAAAGGGGCAGAGCCAAAGGGGGGGGCATGACACTTGGGGGGGGGGTTTCTCAGAAGGATCTGCAGCGTCTAGTTCTAAGGTCAGTCAGGGCTTGTCAGCTGGTGACATTGGACCGTGTCCCTCTGCAGGTGAGGGAGAGAATAGTTGTCTGAGAATATGTGTGTACTTACGTTCGGTGAGGAGCACTGTACCACTCCACTTTTAAAAAGCCCTCCGGCCCCAGGCTTCGCCTTCTGTCAACTGCGTGGAGGAAGTGGTTGGTAAGTGCCTTCTTTCCCTGGCCCCTGTGATGCGGCACTGGGTGTGCCTCATTGGAAGCGTCAGCTGTGCTTGCTGTGAAGCTGGTTGCTGTGTGACTCCAGGAAAGTTACTTAACCTCTCTAGGCTGCTAGCCAACAGCGCAGTGTTCTCTTTGGCTCACACTCTGCTCTTCCTCCGGGGACATGAAGCCGGTATCCATTCATGGAAATGGGATCCAAGAACCGGGCAAAAGAAGACTATGAACTTTTGAGCCAATGTGCCTTGGGTTTGGGTGAGACGTTGGGTCAGTGAGGCTGGGTGGCGGGGTCAAGCTGTGGTCACAGACCAGTCCAGGAAACTGCCCACAGCCAGGCTGGCCAGGGCATGGGCAGTGGGCCCAGTGGAGCAGGCAGTCCCACCCTGGCAGCTCCATGTCTGAGTACCTTGGGGAGTGGGGAATGGGGAGCGGGAATCCACCTGGGGCATGTCCGGTCACCCACTTCCCCGGAGGCAGGGTGACAGAAGTGCAGAGCAGCCTGCCCACCTGCACACCTGACAAGTAGGGCACCCCCCACCCAGCTTGCTAAGGCCACTGGCCCAGAGCCTCCCAGCAGCTGAGTGGCAGGGTCGCCTGAGTGACAGAATCAGGCTGGCACCTAGCTGTCTGCCTCTGACGGGGCGGTTGGAGGTCTCTCCACGCTCCACTGCATCTCATTGGTCTGATGGCTTTTCAAACCCAAGCCAGACTCGGACACATTGTGACTCTCTGGGACAAGACAGAACTGCCCCTGTGAGTTTCTGAGACCATAACTGCATGTGACAGTGGAAAACCTCGTCTTTCTCCCTCGCAGTGACTGGTCATTTCGAACTGCTGCCCTCTTGGAGCTCAGCCTGCCAAGTAAGCCTGGCACCACCAGGAGCCCTTGGATGGCTTTTACTTCCCTCTAAAGCACTGTTTCTCAACCTTCCTCATGCCGGGCCCTTTAATGCAGTTCCTCAGCTTCTGGGGACCCCCACCCATAACATCATTTTCGTTGCTACTTCCTAACTGTAATTTTGTTACTGTTAAGAGTCAGGCGACTCCTGTGAAAGGGTTGGCTGACCCCCAAAGGAGTCGTCACCCACAGGTTGGGAACCGCTGCTCCCAAAGTGTCTATGGGATCCCCACAACCTCTCTGCAAGGGCCAGGCGAGCCCATGATGTGGCTGCAAAGCCGAGCCTAGGGAAGGGAGCCTAGGAAGACTTGTCCCAGAGCACCTTGTGGCGTAGGCAAGATGGCTGCAGGTTCTGGAAAGAGGGCTTGGCCAGATGCCCCCATGGCCAGCGTCGTCTGTCAGGCAAGTGTGTGTGTGTGTGTGTGTGTGTGTGTGTGTGTGCTGGGTGGGGGGGCTGCCCTGTGGAGCTTGTTAACAATCAGAGGCTGGGCACACACTTGGCAGATGCTGTCAGGAGAGTCCCTTCATCCTTGCTTGCCTTCCTCTGCCACCCTTTCCTTGAAAAAGTCCCAGGCAAAAGGGGCGGGGCCAGCATGTATGAGCTGAAGAGAGAACCAAGCCCTTTCAGTGAGAGGGGGTGTGTGTCTGCACATGGAGCTCACACACACACACACACACACACACGCACGTGCTCACAGAAGCACCTGCTCCTGTTAGTCCTCTTTTTGCTGGAAGCCCCTGTCTCTTCCCCCAGGGCTGCTATAGCCATGGGGCCCCTCCCTGCCTCCTGTCTAGGAAGGAAGGAAACACAGCCACAGAGCCTGAGGGTCCACTACCACATGCCCCTCCCCCCCAACACCCACCCGGTCCAGAAAGGCCTGTGTGGCTAGAGGAGTTCCTGTCTCTGCTCGACCTCAGTTTCCCTACCTGGAAAAGGCCCTCTCCTCCCCCGAGTCCTGAATGGCTGTAGCTGTGGGATCTAGGGTGGACTGACTTTCCCAATCGGGATTCTTGGGAAAGGCAGGAAGGCCGTTCTGCCCGGGACTAGCCTGAGACCAGATGGGGGCTGTGGCGCTGGCCTGGGACTTTGTTCCCCGAGCAGCTTCCAGGTGGAGTGACATCAGCCGTGGCCAGGGAAGTCTGTTGGGCAAGTGTTCTCCTCTCGGGCCTCGCCATCCAGTGGATGCCACCAGACAAGCACCTAGCGGCTTCTTGGGGGACACAGATGAAGAAAGGAGCGGAAAGACCTTTTCTGGAGCTGCGGCCGTGTCCTCAGGCTGGGCAAGGCTCTCGACAGGTGTAGAAATAAGTATTTTTGAATACTTCAGGGGCAGTCGTTCTAGAAGCCCTGGTGGTGTGTGGTTACGGGTCGGCAGCGAGCCTCGTGGGCCGCCGTTCGAAACCAACATTAGCCACTGCGAGGGAGGGAGACTGTCATTGACAGGGAGAGGCCGCCATGGGGGTGCATCAACGCTGGCTCTGTTGCGCTGAGTTTGGTGCGGTGGTGGGCGGTGTCGTGGTCCCAAGGACAAGATCTGAAGGGTGACATCACCAGCTAGGCCTCGGGAGAAAGACCGAGTTTTCTACTCCCAGAGAATTCGTCTCGGCAACCCAGCGGGGCAGTTCTGCCTGCCCTCTCGGGTCCCTCGATGGCCACGGCTCAGTACGTTGAAGAACAGCCGTGGGGTTGCTCTCGTGGGGCCCACAGTAGAGCTCTGCCTGGGGGTTTCCGAGATACGGGGAGTCTTTAGGGGAGCAGAGTGCCAGCTTTCTTCTTAGGAGCCGTTGGTGGTTTTGAACTGCTGACCGTGTGTTCGCCCAGCACATGGACCCAGGACACACCACAGTGGACCCCCTGGTGGCGCGTTTGGCTTTTTGGTGGTGGTATTGTCAGGTCCTGGGCGACCCTCGCTAATGTTCATTAGCCGGCTGCTCAGGGCCAGACACTTGTGTTTCGTTCTCTTCACGGATAGACACCTGCTCTCTCCCACCCACTTTACAGGTGGTGAGACTGAGGTTCCAAAAGCTGTGTCGACTGACCGAGGTCACGTCGGCAGCTGGCTTTGAACTAGGGTCTGGGAGTCCGTCCAACGCCCAGGCGCTTCCGGATGCTGCTACTCCACCGTTTCTCACCCAGGAGCTGCCGGCCCACTCTCAGTGCCTGGAAGCCGAGCTGGCTGCTGTTTTGTTTGCCATTGTGATCTCTGTTGGCGTCTGTCCCCTCAGCCAGGCAGGAAGCCGGGAGGGCTTGCCGAACAGAACAGCCATGGCGCAGAGGTGCAGGTGCAGGCAAAGCCCTCCGGTGCGGCAGCAGGGCCTGGGGTGCTGGGTGTGCGGGGCAGATGGTCACGCTGCAGCACATGCCACCAGCCCAGCTGCACCAGAGCCCTCCCCTCCAGCCTCATGTGAAGGCCATGTGTGCCCAGCTGGGTCGGCCCATGTGCAGGCCAGCTCTGGCCCCAGGGGGAGGGTCAGAGGCCAGGCTGGCTGCTGTGGGCCTGGGCTTCCTGGCAGGGCTTCTGCCTCACAGACCGGGCCCAGCCTGGGGGCACCTGGTGAGCGAGTGTGTTTCCTCCCTGCCTGTGTGGGAAGTCCTGTCACTCAGTGATGCGGGAGGAGTGACAGCTTGGGCAGGTAGAGGTTCGAGGCTGGCAGGGAGGGCCTACGGAGGTGCTTCTTCTCAGGGGGTGGCAAGTAAATGGGGCCCAGGCCCCCGCCCTGCTTTCCCTGGAGCCTGCCTTGAGCTGAAAGGTGGCCCCGAAGGGGGTGTGGAGATGGCGTCACAGCTCAGCATGTCCCTCACTCCCAGACCCCAGGGCGCCCCCATAGCAGCCGGGACAGGTCCCTTAGAGGACACTGAGCAGGTCTCCTATTGAGGGCCCAGGCAGGTGGCCCCCCCCCCCGCCCCATGCTCAGGACAGCTGCTGTAAAGCCTCACCGCATGGGGGCTGTGGTGCCCCATCTGTCAAGCTAGCTTCCCAGTTTAGAGGGGAAGGCACTCACAGGGCTAAAACATCACAGCCACAGGACACCCAGGGATTTTGTACGCAGTCTGTCTGGTCCAGGGACCAATGCTCAGAGCCAGAAAGAAACAACTCCTCATCTGTCTAGAAGACGGGTTTAAACACATAAACAAGCAAACGCAAAGTCCCTGCCACGGACTCCATTCTGAGTCATCACGGCCCTCTAGAACAGGCTAGAACTTGTCCCTGTGAGTTTGCAAGACCACACCTATTTACAGGACTAGAAAGCCTCGTCTGTCTCCCATGGAGCGGCTGATGATTTTGAACTGCTGACCTTGCGGTGAGCAGCCCGCTTCAACAGACGAGGCAAGGATCTTGAACAACTCTGGTTGCGTGCTCCCCGAATGGAGCTCTCCTTGATAGGAAGCTGCTTCAGCGGACAGAGTGATGCCGGGGTCCTGGGGCTGGGCTCAGGGTGGGCTTCCTCGAGGGCAGGAGTTGGCCCAGTCCCGGAGGGCCCCTCTGCGTCAGACTGGACTCCATGGCACTGAGCTGGGTGGGTTCCCCATGGTCCCATGACGGCGGGGACAGTGATCCTGACACTGTGTGAGAGATGAGGGAACCTGAGGAGTGACCCTCCTGAGGCCATGTTGGTGGCCAAGGTGGAGAGTCAGTCCCTGGATGCCTGGCCAGTGCCCTTCCCACTTTGTCTTCCGAGTGGAGCAGAGAGAGGGTCCAGCGAGGGGTGGGTGAGATGGGGTGTTTGGGGGGTGGGCAAACGAGGTCTTGTGAAAAGTACTAAAGGTGCTCTTTCGAAGCTCAAAAACTGTGGTGCAAAGGTGGGGTTAATTTAGGAGGACTTCCCTCAAAGGTGGCCGCTTGTGCTGTGAGAAGCTGGAGCCAGGCCATCCATCCTGCATCCTCCCCAGCACTGTGCCCTTTGCCCCGGGGAGCAGCTGGCACTCGGGGGCCGCAGGTGTGTTGGGTGTCCTGAACTCTGGGCCTTGTTGTCGATGCTCACAGGAATAGGTTTAAAAGGCTGAGCCTCACTGGGATCTTCAGCCTGAACGTTCCCTCCTGGCACCGACGGGACGCAGGCCCTGGCCTGTGGGTGCTTATCCGGTCAGTCCCCGTGCCCTTCCTGATGGCTAACGGGGAAGCACTGAGTCCAGCCATGAAGTCAAGCCCAGCCTAGCTCACTCTCAGCCAGTCAGTGCTTGTGCCCCTGGGAGCCCAGGTGGTGTCCTGGCTATGCATTGGGCTGCTCCCCTCCGGGTGGGTGGTTCAAATCCTCCTCAGGGAAGAGATGAGGTTCTGTACTCCTGTGAAGAGTCAGTCTTGGCAACTCACAAGGGCAGCTCTTTATGACTTGGACTTGACTAACCTCTCCCCCACTCAAAGCCCAAATCACGTATCGTTGAGTTAGTTCTGTCTTTTGGCCATCCCATGTCTTTCAGAGTATGTAGCATCATGCCCCGTTGGTTTCAAAGGGAGTCGATCACCAGCTCTTTCTTCCGAGGGTCTGAACCGGCCACCTTTAGTCAGTAGTCAAGTGCTAAACCATCTGTCCTGTCCAAGGATTCCTTAGCCACTTAAAAAGACGAATGTCGATATTTCTACTCAAAATCCCCCAGCCCTCTGCCAGCCACAAGGAGTGGTCTGGTCCCCACTTCCTCCGAAGAGTCAGGAGAAGGACCATCCAGTGGCCTGTGGCCAATTCTCCCAGATCTGCTTTCTCTGCTCCCCACGGAGGACGCTGAAGGGATTTGCCCCAAATCACACTGCCCAGAAGTGCCTGGGATTCAGACCAGCCATTTCTGGGCTGTCCCCTGCCTCCCAGAACTGGGCTAGACTCCTACTTCGCTGCAGCAGCCCGAGCCTCAGTGTCCCTGAATGAGGCCCTTACTTCCAGTGAGCTGCATGCAGGGTGTCCTGGAGTTGGCCAGGGGAGCTGCAGGGCTGTCACTGTGTGTGTGTGTGTGTGTGTGTGTGTGTATGTGTGTGTGAAGGGCAGGCCAAGAGGGTGTCCTTTCAGGTGCGTGGCCGCTCCTGGTGGAGGTATGGGCCGGAGAGCCTGATGACCACGTGCCTTCTTTGGGTTGCCCCGACAGGCTTCTCGTCTCCAGTCAGCCCTTAGCTGTGACAAGTTGCATTGTTTGCAGCTGGCATTGTGATCTGTATTTGGGAGAAAGTGTGAAGGGATTAATATCCAACCCACTGAGCCAGGGCCATCGAGTCGATGCCAGCCGCTGGCATACCTTTGGCCGGGTAGAACTGCCCCTGTGGGTTTCTGAGGCTGTTAGTCTTCACGGAAACAGAGCGCTTCCTCTTACTCCCAGGGAGCAGCTGGTGGCTTGAACTGCTGACCTCATGGCTGGCAGCCTGACATGTAGCCCGCCTGCCACCAGGACTCCTCAGGGGGCAGACGCGCCCTACAAAGCTGACACGGGGGCGTCAGATAGACACGAGCTCAGCAGATTGTTGCTGGGGGGCCTAGAGCTGGACAGAGCACAACCGGGCAGCGTGACCATTCTGGACAAGGACGGTGGCATCCTCTGTTGCTCTGGAGTCCGCAGTGACCCTGGGTCCCAGCAGGCAGGTCCCTCCCCAGATCCCTGCTTCTCACTGGCAGGGAGGCCCAGCTGTCAACAGCTCACAGGCCAGCTCTGTGCTTCAGGGAGGGGGAGCGGAATGCGAGGGGCTGGCTTTGGTGCGAGCTTTGCCCAGCCCCGGGCCTCCATCAGACAGGGTGTGGAAAAGGCTGAGACCCCCAGCCCTGACCCAGGACGACCACAGCTCTGTGTCTCACAGCCCTTGTTTATTTGTTCAGGCTGATAAAGTGTCCTGGAGCATGGGGCATGTGTGGGGGGCTGGGGGGAAGCAGGCGGGAGGGCAGGCTGCTCTGGATTCTGGTTGGGAACAAGCAAAGCACATTGTTCTGCCAGCTTTTTGTGGATGAGTTGGGACCGGGAGGTGGGGAGGGGGACTGCATGGGGGCCTGGGGTTGGAGTGGGCGAGGCTGCCTTTCTTTTTGTCACATCCCTCCTCCTTCCTGGGTTCCCAGTTCTCTCCTCTCTCTTTCACACACACACACACACACACACACACACACACACACACACACACACCCCAGCTGTTGCGGTCAGCTGAGTCCAGTTCCTGGAGGCCCTGGTGTTCAGAGGAGAACTTCAAGGCTGTGAAATTTCAGGAGCAGATTTCCAGGCCTTTCTTCCAAGCCACTCCTGGGCGAGATGGACGGGCAGCCTCGTGGCTGATAGCCGGGAGGTTAACCATCGGTGTCTCCCAGGGACTTCAAAAGGCCCGTGTTCTGGCTCCAGCCCTCATGATTCTCCCTCTTTGAGGACCTTCCACATCCAGCGTCATCCGCCCACGCATCTGCTTGGACCTTCCAGCTCTGCGATGCGCACACCGTCTCTTTCCCTCCTGACTAGCCTGTGTGCACGCACTGGGCTGCGGAACCCAAGATGAGCAGTTTGAGCCCACCAGCTGCTCCTCGGGGGGAAGGTCAGGTTTTTTACTCCCGTGAAGCGTTGCAGCGTGGGTCACTCGCCCAGGCAGTCCTCCCCTGGCCTGTAGGGTTACGTGTGTGTCAGCGGGTGACCTTGTGAGGACATTCTTTTCATCAGCACGCTGAGCGCACCCAGCCTCAGAAGCGTTAGGTCTGCTGCCCGAAGTTATAGCTGGAAGAGTTAGAGCCAGGAGGTGAACGCAGGAGGCCAAAGACACCTTTCGGCTCCCTGCCTTTAAAAAAAAATTTTTTTTTAGAGACGACAACATTTATTTGTGATTATCGCGGTTTGGGTGTAGCAGTAAAGGATGTTAACGTTTAGCTTTTTTTTTGTTGTTGTTGGGCATCACTGCTCTCGGTGGTGGGAGTAGGAGGCCCAGCCCCACTGCTGGAATTGAACCTCCGTCCCAGTGGGCCGCAGTCCCGCGCACAACCACTACGCCACGGGGGCTCAGCCCCGTTAACGTTTAGCTTTATAAGAGTGCTGAGATTTGGTTCATGGTCACGGAAAAATCACAGCGAGTACAGGTAGAGTTGTGCTACCAATTATTGTCGGTACTGTCGGAAAGTTGTACCACTGTAAAAAGCTGAATTGACCTAAGTTTTGTGGCAGACACATGGCAAGAATTAAAGGGAAAAATATATAGCTGAGCCCCAGTGGCGTAGTGGTTGAGTGCGGGACTGCGGCCCACTGGCTTGGCAGTTCAAATCCAGCAGCAGCTCTCCTGGAGCAAGGCTGGGCCTTCCACTGCCACCAGAGGGCAGTGATGCCTATGTGTGTGTGCGTGTGTGTATATATGTGTATATATATATATATATATTATATATATATTAGAACTCTTCCAATCTTCATCTTGCCCAAGTAAACTTTAAAGTCGATCATAGTCCCCCTCATGTCATCCTAACTGCCTCTGTTTCTCTTCACGGACCATCACTGTCAATTTCCCATAAGGATTCATATAAATAAAAGTCAAAAATATTAAACTTACATTATATATGTGGGGCCCAAAATATTGTCCAACACTCATTTTTTTTTTAATTTTATTGAGGGCTCGTACAACTCTTATCATAACCCATACATACATTCATTGTGTCAAGTACATTTTTTGTTTGTTTTTCCCGGTAATTTTATTGGGGGCTCTTAAAGCTCTTATAACATTCAATACATCATTTGTGTCAAGCATATTTGTACACATGTTGCCATATTCATTTCCAAATATTTTCTACTTAAGCCCTTGGTATAAGCTCCTCCTTTTTTTTTCATAAATCATTTTAGTGAGGGATGGGCTCCCTGCCTTTTGCCACCTCTGATGGAGGGGCTAGCGCCTCGTCCTTAGAGGGAGGACAGACTCCCAAGTGACTGGTGAAAAGTGGAGGGAGTGTGTTCTTAGACTCACTTGTCTACTTCCTGCAAGCCCTCCATGAGGGCATGCTGCAGGGGCCTGTGCATGGCTCTGCCAACACACCCCCCTGAAGGAGGCGTGGAGGCCAGCAGGGGCTGCTGCTGTGGCATTGTTCAGAAGAGTCTGACCAACGTAAGCTGAACGGGACACTCACAGGGGGTGACGCCTGTGAGCAGGCTTTTCTGTCTTAGTGGCGATGGCCTTTTGGGCTGGTGAGAATAGGTTTTGAGGGCTGACCTGGGTCAGCAGGGTCCCTGGCAGAGACAACCAACAACCAATCATCTCCCGTCTCGGCTCAGGACACCCCCAGCCCCCACCCGAGGGACACGATGGGCCCTGGTTAAGAAGCTCTGACCTGGAACAGGGAACAGTGCCTGGCATGGGATGGAGTGGGGGGGGGGGCAGGGACTTGCTGTTTCCTAACTGCTGCATGGACCTGTCCAGTGGGTCCCTCTGCTGGGAAAGGGTTCATAAGGATCACACCCTGGGGCCATGCTTGCTGCCTTTGTCAATTCTGAAAGCCCACAGCAATGGGGGCACCACCTGGGCGGAGAGTGGGTCTCTCAGGCTCAGAGGGGCACTCTGCCTGGTGACCGGCCGGCTTGAGCAGTATAGGCTCCTGTGCCCACGTGCAGGTGACCGCACAGAGCTCGGCTCAAGCCTGTCTGGTCCTGGAGGCTTGTTATCTGCTTGGGTATGGAAGCATTGGGGACCAGCCTTCAATCACTAAGCCCCGTGCAGTGAGTGAGCGTCATGTTGATGGTGTGGGAGAACTCCGGAGGCACAAGTTGGCAGTTCAAACCTAGGCAGTGCTTCTGTGGGAGAAAGACCTAGCAGTCGGCTTTTGTAAAAGTTGTGGCCGTCGTAGATAGCATTGAGCTGGTTCCCACAGCACCCCAATATACAGCAGCACACACAATGTAAAGGTGACAGCTTAGAACACGGGGCAGGGATGGGGGAGTGGCAGCCTTGCTCAGGCACAGGGGGCTGCTGGTCTTAGAATGGACATGGCGGGCCCTACCACCAACACATCCACCCACCTGGGGATGAGCACCTGACACACTTGTCAGGCCTGGCTGGGTCTGTCATTCTCAATCATCTACTTCCTGGGTGCCCGCAGCACCCAGCACGGAGCATTCAGGAGTGAAAAGAAGAAGACAGACAGGAAGGGAGACAGGGAGAGGGGTGGGGAGGGAAGGGGAGAGAGGGAGATGCCAACCACGTGTGCTTCTTGCATAGCATTGCAGCCAATCTCAGGCCTGTGGTCCTTGTGGCAGGAATCACTACCGTTCATGTCAGATCCCCAAGGGGCCCAGCGTGACAAGGATCAGGGGATGGGGGTGGGTATCCACTCTCTCAAGAGTCCTCTGTTGTCGTGGAAATCCCGTGTCGGCCTATCTTCCAGTGTATGACAGAAAGGGGTGGCTCCCAGAGTCAGTCAGGGGCAGGGCTGAGATGAGGAGTCTGCCACCCGTGGGTGATAAAGGCAGGTCATCCCGCACAGTGGTTCTCCACCTGTGGGTCAAGACCCCTTTGGGGGGGTCGAACAACCCTTTCACGGGGGTCACCCAATCCACTTAGCAAGATGAAAGTGATGAAGTAGCAACGAAAATAATTTGGTGGGGGGAGGGGAGGAAACTGGGGTCACGACCACATGAAGAACTGTTTGAAAGGGTGGCAACACGAGGAAGGTTGAGAAACCCTGACCTAGCAGATAATAAAGGCAGGCTCTCACCCAGGCCCCCTCCCCTGCCCGGCTGGCCCTGTGAGGTGGTAGAATTAGGAGTTGAGCTGCCCTGTGCCTGCAGCCAAAGTTTTGCCCCCGGGGAGAACAGCGGCCCCTGCTCACGCCTTCTCCCCCGCAGGTGCCCTGCTACTCTTACGGGCAGAAGCTGTCCAAGCTGGCCATCCTGAGGATCGCCTGCAACTACATCCTGTCCCTGGCGAGGCTGGCCGACCTGGACTACAGCGCTGACCACAGCAACCTGAGCTTCTCTGAGTGCGTGCAACGCTGCACCCGCACCCTGCAGGCCGAGGGCCGCGCCAAGAAGCGCAAGGTGGGTGTCAGCTCGGCGGGCTCTGGGGGAGGTGCCAGCCAACTGCCAGGGACACACTGCTGGGGCTCCTGGCATCCCTCAGATGGCAGCATGGTCACCAGCCTAGTCCTGGGGACTTGGGAAAGTCACTCAGTGCCAACCATCTGGCTTAAAGGGGGAAGGAGCCCTGGCGGGGTACAGGGACTCAGCGCTCCACTGCCATGGGACAGGTCTGTGGTCTAAGTCCCCTGGAGAAAGATGAGGCCGTCTGCTACAACCTTGGAAAGCCTGCGGGGGTCCTGCTTCTAGGGCTCAGGGTCCATCAACAGCAGAAGCAACTCATCGCTGGCAGAGGTCTCCATGTGGCCACCCTAGCTTCAGAGGTCTGGCTCCATTAGGGCAAAGCCGTGTGGTCTCTCCGCTGGCTCCCCCAGCTTCTCGGATGCTGCCAGCTTGTCTTGTCCAGGACTTATTGTCTCTGAGACTAACTTCCAACAACTGGGGAAGATAGCTCTTCATCTTCATGAGGGAAATATCACGCGATTTCCCAGAAGTCTCACGCGAAAGCCATGCCCACATAGAGGCCTCATTGGCTACTCAATGGCTATCTCCAGATTAACAGGCTAGACTCCACCCCTACATCTCAATCATGAAATTAACATAAGCACATGACCGCCACACTTACCCTGTCCAGTGTCTCCCTTCACCCACTTTTCTATTGTCTGTCCCCACAGGAGGGGGTTATAGATAGATCATTGTGATCGGTTTCCCTTATCTCCCCCGGGCCCCTTCCCCTGGCCCTCCTGGTATGGCTATTCTCAGCACTGGTCCTGCAAGGTTCATCTGTGTTTGCAGCATTTATCTGTACCATGTACATGCTGTGGTGTAGCTGGATTTGTAAGGTGGAATTGGAGATCATGATGGTGGGGAGGCGGGGAACTAGAGGAGACATGGGTGTTTCAGCGGTACTCCACTGCACCCTTGTCCTTCCTCTCCACTACCTTCCTGGTTCCCACCAAGCAGGCAGTTTCTGGCTTCCCGGGCCCACACAGTCCCCCAGGCAGCGGGCAGCGGCAGTTTCTGGGAGTGATTTAACTTGGACCAATTAGACACATCAAGGGTGTGAGGGAGGAAACCTCACTGGCTGCACACCGGGGGAGGCTTTCCTCTGGAAAGTGACGCTCAGGCAAATTAAGCGTTGATGGATGACTCTGCACAGCACTTGGTGACCAAGGGGGTCCATAAACTCTGAGTGAACTTCCCCAGACACTGTCACCGAGCTCTGCATGGGCACCACTGCTCTGTCTGCCCCACAGGCCGCACCTTTGCCCTCCTGGGCCCTGCCTCCTCCTCTCCCTCTTCCTCCTTACTTGCCTGCCAGAGGCCAGGGATGTTTCAGCGGTGCTCCACGACACCCATGTCCTCCCCCAGAGAGGCCAGGCAATGAAGGGGGGTGGGTAAGGATCCCCAGCAGACAGGAGCTGCCCTTGAAATACCCTTGGACTCTGGGCTGGAAGACATGCTGGAGACCAGCTAGTCCAGCTTCGCCGTCGCACAGGGCGGGAAGCTGAGGGGGCAGAAAACAGGCCTGGGCGTAGGTTCTGGAGCTCATCAGCGGCCAGCGCCTGGACACCGGTGGCACGGTGGTTGCCCACCTGTTGGGCGGCTGCCCGCAGGGTTGGTCAGCGGGGTGAAACCACCACCCTCCGAAGGAAGCGGAGGTTTCCTGTGAGTCAGTCATCAGGACGGACGGATGGCAGTGTGTGTTAGTCCCGGTAGACTAGAGAAACAAATTCATAAACACGTATATGGATATAAGGGAGAGGTTTCTAGACAAGAGGTTTCTAGACAACCCAGTCCAGCCCAAGTCCTTAAGTCTGAAATTAGTCCATGTGTCCGACAGCAATCTCACGAAGCACATGCAATGATGCCAGGATAATGACAGACCAGTGGGTGCAGAGTCTTGTGTATCCAGTGGTGGTAGAAGCATCTCAGCGCTGGCAGGGGTCTCCACGTGGCTTCTCCAGCCCCAAAGATCTTTTTCTAGCAGGGTAAGCCGATGTGGCTTCTCCTCCGGTTCCTCCAGGACTCGGGGTCTATCGGCATGCTGCCGCCTTGTCTTGTCAGTAGAGCGTCTCCCAGGGACTGAGTTAATGGTCTCTCATCTTCATGGAGGAAATAGCATGAGATCTCCCAGAATTCTCTGAGAAAGCCGTGCCCACACAGAGGTCTCATTGGCTATCTCCAGATTGACAGACTGCACTCCACCCCCGCACTCCCAATCCTGAAACTGACGTCAGAGTACAAATGACAGCCACACAGTGTCTTTGGTCTCCTGCCTCCATTTCCTGCTCTGTTAGGAGGGGGGCTGGGGGCGGGGTGGAAGCACCCATTCCCCTGAGACCCAGAAGACCACACCACAGCGTGGAGCAAGAAGGTCTGCAGTAGAGGGGGCAGCAGCGGAGTTGTTGCCCAGTCCCCCTCACAGAGTAATGAGCCCACCCCCACCCCCGTTCCCCCAAGGCCTGACCCTAAAGTTCATCCCATGGTGCCTCCTTGAACCAGTGCATTGCGCTGGGAGAAGGGCAGCTTGTTGGGCTGGAAGTTGCTGGGTAGGAGCACGTCTCCTGCCTCTGAGCCTGTTCCTCCACACACGCCCCAACGCCCTACCTTCCACCCAACCCAGAACCCCGTTCGAATTCGGAACTGCAGCCAGGGTGAGGCCTCAGGGTACTTCCTGTCCCCTGCCCATGCTCCCCGCCTGTCTGTCTTCCAGCAGCAGTCTCCTGGGGTCTTCTCGGCTGGGACTGGGGGAAGTGGGGTCCAGGTCTCTCTTTGCCCTATGACTTCTAGATCCCGGTTATACCACAGCGACATGTTCCCCCTAAGAAAGCACTCAGGAGACACCGCTGACCCTGGGTTTGCCCATGAGAACTCCTGGCCGTCGGTCAAGCCCTGGCCAGAAGCCCCCCTCCTCGTTTTTCAGTAGCTGGCCTGGGTAATCAAGGCTTGACCATGCAGCCTTTGCAGGTGTGGGCCAGGGGTGTGCTGGGGAGCTGTCCGACTGACTCCTGTCCATCTGATGGCCCAGGGGTCCCCGCACCCTCAGAGTCCTGCTCAACTCCTTCTGGATCTACTTCAGGGTAGTCCCTCCTCCTTCCTCCTTCTCCTTCCACCTCCTCCTCCTCCTCCTCCTCCTCCTCCCTGCCAGTCTTCTTTGTCTGCCCCCTTTCCCCCAGCCCTTGGCTGGCAAGTGTGGCCGAATTCGAGCCAGAGGCATGTCCTGGTGGGGGGGTCTGCTGGGCTTTGAGGACAAGGGACTCAGAGCCTGGGGTGGGGGGGCCTCTCCTTGCCCCCTGTAGGCCCCCTGCCCTTCCCTTCCCTTTAGCCTGAGGGGTTGAGCTATCCAATATGGGGGGGGGGCATATCGCTGGACACACGCTGGTGTGTAAGGCACCCTTGCAACTTTATTACCCTCCCCCATGCCCCCCCTCCCCAACCTGTGTCTCTGAGGGTTCACCTCCATTTTTGGAGATTCCGTTTGGGGAGCCAGCCTCCCTAAGCACAATTAGACCGATGGTTCCTCTGAATTGTGGACGGTTTCTCTGAAAATCGTACCAGGTTTATGCTTAGGAAGAGGATATGTTTGGCCTGTAGGGTCTCAACCCTGCCTCCCTGCTGCCTGGCACCCAGCGAGGGTTCTAGGGGATCCCAGAAACCCCAGGAGGCCTCTCCTCCCTTCCCCTTCCTCTACTCAGCTGTCTCAGCCCCCCTCCCCTCCACCCCCACCAGGACATATGACCTCGGTGGAGGGGGTCCCTAAGCTGGAGCGGGGCTTCGTCACCCTCTCCATGTGCATGGCCCTCCCTCCATGCTGTTCGTTGGGCAAACACGTACCGAGCACCAGCCACGTGTAGGCAGAAGAGCTCACCCAGAGTCCCCACTGCCATCAAAAGGCACTTACCGGGCCACGTCCCCCGGTAGTGTGTCTGGGAGCTGGACGTGGTCAGGTGGGGCGTGGGAAAGCAGACAGACGCACTCTTGTCCCTAACCCAAGCCTGCAGCCATCAGGCGCCCCCAGGAAGCCGGGGGCGAGCAGCCCTTGGGCCTGCGGGGCCTGGGCCGTGGAGAAGGTGGAGGAGTGAGGACAATCGGAGCCTGCTGACTGCCATGCAGGTGGGTTCCACCCAGGTCTAGGTCAGGAGGCCTGGTGCAGGCGTGCCGGCTCCGTCCAGTGCACACACTCTGACTCACACTTGGCCCTGGGCTGCCTGGTCCCCGGTCCCATGGGCACTGCCTGTGACAGGGCCCAGGATGAAGGACACCAACCAAGGAGATCGTGCCGGCAGTGTCTCTGCCGAGGGCCTCTCCCTCATCCCAGGCACGCTGTCCCAGTGCAGGAACTCAGGGCTGCCGGCTCTCCCACTGCTCTTCCTGGAATGCGAGCTGACCCCCACGGGCCTGCTTGCTCTCTATAACTCCCCATCAAGGAAGCCCATCTGGCAAACTCATTTGCAGCCCTGTGTGTGGATGATGACTTTATAGTGACCTTCCCAGCAAGGTGGGTGCGTTGCGACTGGGCATGGGGTAGGGTGCGGGGAGGGGAGTACGGCCTCAGGAGAAGGAAGGAACAGGAGAAGGTCTTGCTAGGCAGGGCTGCCTGAGAGGACAGAGGTTTGAGGTCTGCAGCCTGTCGGGACTGTGGTCAGGTTTCTGTCCAGTACCTCTGGACACCCCGGCACCCTGAGCGGCCCCTGCCGAGGGTGAGACCAATGAAGTCCATGACCACTTGAGTGGTCCCACGTGTGTCGGGTGGGGGGGGGCACTCATGCTGGATACCTCTCTGTGAGATGGAACGCAGGGCCCTCTGAGACCTCTTCCCGCCTCCATGAGCTGCCGGGTCCCTCCTGACCCCATGATGAAGACAACTGGGATTCAAAGGGGAATCGGCTGGACTCTGGGTGCACCCTCGCTGCACCCCCAGACCCCAGGCTCATCCTCTGGCTCATATCTGCCCTTCCTTGCTGGGGGTTGGTTAGGGGACCCCCAGTCGGTTCTGGGTCTCCCAGGCCATGACTCTGAGAGTCACGCACTGAGGTGGTTGGGGGCCCACCCAGCTCAGACGGAGACAGGCCGGAGGAGGGCAGGGCCCCCGAGAGTTCAGTCCTGACTCCAAGGCAGCAGGAAATAATGCACATTAAGCACCTGGCTCCGGGCCACGTTTCCGCAGCTCCTGTTTTTAAAGCAGCAACTCCTGGGAGCTTCTGAGGAGGGGGCGGGGGGTGGTGAGGGAGGGGCAGGCAGAGGCTTGGCGGCCCGGCTGCTGTTCAACACCTGGACTGGGTGTCCAGCCTGGCCTGACTTGCAGGATGGCAAGGACAATCCCTTCGTCTAAAGTATCCTGAGTGACGGTGTTGCCACCACCACCACGACCTACCCATTACAAATACCAGACTGGGCAGGGGTCAAAAGCACAGAGCAAGGCATTAGGGTCAGGGCTGGAGTGGGGTGATGGGGTAGTGACAGCCAGACAGCAGGCGGTTGCCTTCTCAGATGGGCCACGGGGGTGGGTAGGTGCAGTGAGGCCAGGTCTGTGTCTCTCTCTCCCTGCGGCCTTCTGGGGAGGGGTCACTTTTCTTGGTGACGGCAGGTCTGAGGGGCCCAGCAGAGGTGACTCATGCCTCTGTTTCTCTTCTGGAAGCGCAGGGTGAGGAGAAGGGGGACAGTGGGAGCGGAGGGCGCCTCGAGGGGCCTCCTTCTGCCAGGAGGTCGATCCTGGACCTTAGAAAAGACCACTCCTCTGTGCGTCTGTCTGAGTTTTAGCACTGAACTCAGCCCCGGGTCCCTGCGGGCTCTCTGCAGCTCAAGGGTCCTCCTGAGGTCACTGCCCTGTCCCCGCCCCTGTCCCCACCTGCCACATGCAGAATCACTCCCTGGGTCTGGATCTGTGCATCTGTTAAGTGTTTCCTGGGGGGATCTGAGGCCCTTTTCAATCCGACTTCCCAAGCTGTGGTCTTGACTCACCCCTTTTTTCCAGAGGGGCCCTGGTGGCGCAGCGTTGAAGGGCTCGGCTGTGAATCAGCAGGTCAGTGGTTGGGGCCGGCTGCTCCCAGAGAAAGAGGAGGCTGCCTGTTGCACTAGAGATGGACGGCCAGCCTGGGAAACCCTGGGGCGCCCTACTCGACCCTGGGGGTGAGGGAGTTGTCTTTAAACTAGAATCCACTCCTTGGTTCTGGGCTTGTCTACTGGATGCTCCCTTGCCCTGGGTTCTTCTGAGCCCATCACAGGCTTTTCACACCAACGTGAAAGTCCCTCCAGATGGGAAAGGCCACACACGGAGCCTGTGGGGACCCCAGTCAAGGCGCCCCCATACTCCTGGAATCTCCCACCACGTGGATGGCTGCATTGCTTCACGGCTAGGGTCAGAAAGTGAGGCTCTCAGGGAGCCTGAGGGACTTGCCTGAGTCCCCCGTGGCCAGGAAGCGAGGTACGCCCGTGCCTATCCTAACGCCCCCACCCCCCAGAAGTATGTTCCGCAAGCAAGTATGGGTTCTCCCTCCGAAGTGCCCTGGGCTGAGTTGCCCAGGGGAACGCCATTCGAAGGCCACAGAGTGGCTGCGCTGGACGAGAGGGAATGGCCCTCAGACTCCCCTCCCGTCTCAGACACGGAGGCCGTCCATTTTCCCCCGGCATCCCCGCGACACAGACAGCTCGTCTCCAGCCGTGAGTTCTGACACCATGCGTGTCCCTCAGCTGCTGTGGCTCTTCCTACACCACGAGCCCACACGTCGGGAGCCAGGCCTGGGGACAGCCTCTCCTATGAACACGGCCGGCCCCAGAGCACTGGCCTGAGAGGCTTCTCGGTGGTCCCCAGGTGGGATGGAGGGCTCCTCTCACAATCTCGGTACCCCTGTTCCTCTTCTCACCCTGGTCCAGTCACACCTCCTCCCTTCCTTACACGCACTCCCCTGTAGCCGTGCTTCTTACCACCCCAGCCGGTGTGAGTGAGTATCCAGAGACCCAGACAGAGCAAGCGAGACCTGCCCATCCATGCGCTGAATGTCATGGAAACACGACCAGTCCCCTGGGAAGGCCGAGCGAATCCCGGAGAGCCGGCCTGGAGTGCCTTATGGAGCCCAGGTCCCCTCCGGAAGTCCCTGAGGGAGGTGAGGGTCAGCCTGGAGACCCCTACAGTTCTCGGTGAAGGCCCACGGGGGAGCACGCCAAGGTGGCCCACACAAAACCTGCACGGTGGATGCGCTCCAGTCCTCGGGCTGGTGTTTCCTAGCTGTGTGACTCCGGACAGGCGGCACAAGCTCTCTGATGCCCCGTGTCCCCGTCGGTAACTGGAGAACCCGCATGCCGTCCTCACCGTCTGGCTGGGAGGATCCCACAAGATGTCCCAGGAGGAAGGCCGGGTGCTCTCTTGGTGAATGCCAGAGAGCGACTCCCACACATTCACAGGGAACCCCAGAAAGGAGCTTCTGGGGGAAGGGCATTGTCCTGATGGGAGAGGGAGGGCCGGCCAGCCACAGAGCGGATGTGGATGAGTACTTCTGAGCAGTACTCGTCCGTCCTCCGCTAGCTCTTCATCCCAGACTCCTGGTCTCACACCCTTCAAGTAGGTGCCCACCCAGGAACCCCTCGACCTCAAAAGTCCCTTGATTCCCTGAAAGGCCACACACACGCCCCTTGGTTGGCACAGGAATCATGCTAGCCAGCCGGCCACCAGCAGCAGCCACTTCCACCGGGTACTGAGTGCCCACTGGGTGGCAGGCACCGCCTCCAGGATCCCTGCCAGCACACCGGCCCCACCAGGTAGGGCTGCGTCTCCCATTCCACCAGAGGGGAGACTGTGACTGAGTGAAGGGGCTCCGCTTCTAACTCTGTGCTCTCCGGCTCCTGGGGGTGGCAGGGCTGGGACTGCCCGCTTCCTGGGGGCTCCCCCATTGCCCAACACAGCGGCCTGCACCTGGGAGGCCCCGGCCTCTGCTCCACACACTGCCTTGCCCCCAGCAGGCTGCAGCCTGCCCCATGGACCTGCAGGGAGCCAAAAAACCGCTGGTGGTGGCGAGGGGTGGGCTGGGTGCGGGGTGGTGGGGGTGTCATCTGCTCGGAGCACCCCCAGCGTTGTGCCGCCAGCGAGGCCTGACACCGGGTTAAGTTGCTTGGCGGCATCTGGCTGCAGCTGGGAGTGTGCCTGGTTCCCATTTGGGCGCTGTGGTTTTGATTAGTTGTTCTGCGAGGCGGGCCTGTTGGTGAGACCATGGGAGCTCCACTGGAACAGAGGGTCCCCCGCCCCCCCCCTCCTGGCAGGCCCAGACTCCAGATGTTCGGCGCGCTCGCTGGGAAGGCCTGCTGGCGCCACAGAGGGCAGAGGGCAGGGAAAGCACGCGAGCTGGAAGCCCAGGCACTCAGTCACCGCAGGCCTTGGCCGCCGGCCCGGCCTCTGCTGGCGCATTCCCCAGCTCTCCCCTGGCCATCTGTTCCCAAAAAACCCTTTCAGAGCCTCATCATCACTCAGGATACAACAGCGCGAGCAGCTGGTTTGGAGGCAGGGGGAAAGCCATGCAAAAGGTCCTTTGTGAGAGAGGAAGCTTGCTCATGAATAACAGGGCTGGCGGCTGTGAAAGTTGGCGGCTGGGGTTCTTGTTGCTCCGGCTCCCCGGCTGCCTTTGCTGACTTTTTATCTCTGGGCCGCTCCCCTCCTCAGCACCCCCACCCCCCCAACACACACACACTGCCCATGTTCTGTTCATGTTGTTTCTTCCTGTTCTTGCCCCAGTTGTGACACTTCCCCCACTTCCCCTCCTTAAGGGTGGCTGAAGGCCCCCTCATTAGCCCTCCTGGATACCACAGAACTTTTTTTTTTTTTTATTTCCTCCCTCAAAGCTGTTAAAATTGGAGATGGTTGGAAAGAACTGCTTTCATAAAAGCTCTGTGGGGTGGGGGTGGGGGCGCCAGCCAGAAAGGTGGGACTGGGGTGGTCCGGAGAGTGCTAAAGCTGTGTGTGTGTGTGTGTGTGTGTGTGTGTGTGTGTGTGTGACATGGTCATTAGGCCGGGCACCCGGGATACACGTGAGCAGGCCACAGGCTGAGGGAGGGAGGGAGGGAGGGAGACATCAGGTGGACACCCCTTTCCAAACATCAAAGGGCACCGGGAAGCCGAGCAGGCGGGCGGGGAGCAGTCACAGGAATCAACACCAGGGTGCCTGGGCCCCTCAGCTGGTCACAGCATGACACGCTGCCTTTTTTAAGAACCGGCGGCCCCCGGAGGCTTCTGGGAGACATCTGCTTGGAATCTGGGCACCTCATGGGAGCAGGCGGCGGGCAGCCTGTCCGAGGCCTGTGGGGTGCTGGGCAGAGCTGGCAGCTGGGAGGCCGGCCCTGAGAGGGAGGGGGAGAGAAAAGCCAGGCCTGCCTCACACCCCTCCGGCCCTCCAAGGATGTGTGGACGTCAGGTTGGGGCGGGGGGGTGGGGGGGCTGTCGGTGGGCAGAGTGTGGAGGGACAGTTTGTCAGGTGGTGGTGATGAGGTCATAGGTCGGGATGGGGTGGGAGCAGGTTGCCCTTTTCAGCACCCCCTACTGCCCTTTTCAGGGCTCACCTCCCTGCTCTCCCAGCTCTCCTTCACCCAGCAGTGGAAAAAGCCTGTCAGCGGCCCTGCTGTGGGTGGCCGGCTGGCCCCGGCTTGTGAATGCCTTTCTCCAACACCTCACTTCTCTCACTGCCCTCTCTCCCCGCCCGTCTGTCTCAGCTGCGGGGATGCAGGCCGGCTTCTGCTGTCTAGCGCACTGTAAGGCACATGCAGCTCGCCCTGCAGAGGGGCTCCGTGCCAGCGAGGGGCATCCTGCCTGGGGGCCGCAGACGGCAGGGGCGCAGTGGGCAGGTGACCCACCCCATCAGCTCCGCCTCAGGGCCTGTGTGGGCTCTGCCAGGAGGCTCAGCCCCAGGAGCCCATATAGGGATCAGGGGAAAAGCCTCTCCCGCCTCCTGGCCCTGCTCTGGGCTTCCCTGTGATAAAAGATGCGGGACTGCTTTGCACACTCTGCCCTGGCTCCAGGCCTTGGCCTGGGCGCTGTGGGGGTGGGAGGAGGAGGAAGTGGAAGAGGAGGAAAAGGAAGTGCTGCTGTCCACAGGTTGCTGGGTGAAGAGGCTAGCAGGACTGAATGACCAGGACTACCTTCTAACCTCGAGGGTGCTAGAAGACTAGAGGACAGAGGAGCACCAATGGCTGACCTACCAATGACCCAGTCTTGGGGCCCTGGCCCTGTGGGCAGAGGTCAGGGTCAGAGGAAGCCCATGGGTCACTGTTTCCCATTGATCTGGCTCAGCCGGATCCAGGAGACTGGCAATAGTGAACTCCACCTCCTGGAGCACCCCAGGGTTCATATTTCTCAAGGACACTGCCGGGAGCCATCGCCTCTTTTAAGACCCTCCTTTCTGCCGGAGGAATTCCATCCCCTGGCCATCCGAGGCCCGGCCCTGCGGCCCAGCCACTCCCCCGCTTGGCCAGCCCCACCAAGCCCCTGCCAACAGCTCTGCAGAAAGCCAGGTCCGACCCCTTGCTCAGTATTCTCAGGGTGCCCCCAAAGGCCGAGGTGGGGGCCAGCTTCCTTACCCTGTCCCCAGGACCCGGTCCCAGCGGGCCACGCTCCCCGCCCCAGTTTCCATTCCAGCGGCTTGGGACGCGCAGCCCGAAGGGGCTATTTCTGGTTCTGTGCTCATGCTGTCCCTTCTGCCTGACATGCCCTTCTCCCCTGTCTGCCTGGAGGACTCCTGCTCATGCTGGATGCTCTGCCTGGTCTGGGAGCCTGCCTGGCCTGACCTCCTCCTCCTCCTCCTCCCCTGGGCTTTGGCACTGTGCCTCCTCCCTGCCCTCCCCCGTGACAGGTGTCCTCTCTATGCAGGGACGGGATGTTATGGAATGCTTTGTTTCCACGACACTGCTGACAACAGTGAGTCCCTCCACCTTTGTGTCTCACCTCCTGGTACACAGTAGGGCTCCGCTTGACAATGTGCCGCCCCCTTCACTAAAACAGCCCCCCATAGTTGGGACTACCGGCAAGGATTCTAAGGAAACATCAGCGTGGGGTGCGGGGGCTATAGGAGGGACACGGCAGTGGGTAGGGTTGGGGAACAGACCTGAGCTTTCTTCCCCACCCTTTGTCCTGGGCAGCTGCCCTCCTGTTCTCTCAGCAATGCTGGGGAAGCGCTGTGTTTCAGACAACAGAAGACGTGCCCCCAGCAGCTTAGGGCACGGGGGCTCGAGTTTCTCACAGCTCTGCAGTCTGAGAAGTGGTGGTGGCCTAGCCCTGGGCTTCGTGAGGTCTGCGCTTGTGGCTGCCTGGGGAGTCGACTCTGACCCCTAGCCACCTCTCAGGATGGACCGAGGGACACTGCTTTTGGGAACAGACCACCTCCCCTCCCACCCTCAGTTGGACTGGTGGTTTGGAACCCCTGGCCTTGTGATCAGCAGCACAACTCTTAACCCACATGGTACCAAGGCTCTCGTGGTCACACGTGGCTGCCAGAGCCGTGAGCACGAAGGGAGGACCCAGGGAAGACAGCACGGCCAGTCTCCCTCCTCACTGGGCTGGCAGTTGTACCAGACACCCCCTCGTCCCCCTACACAGCCCACTGTGAGAAGGGGCACTGCCTGGCTAGGGCACAATCATGCCTCTCTGCTGGGAGGGGGCCCTGAGTGGCACCAATGGCTATGAGCTTAACTTACACTGAACCTTGGTGGTTCCAGCCCTGGGAAGAAAATGTCACACACACACATACACACACACACACACTCGCACTCACTCACACCCTTGAAAACCTGCAGGAACAGCTATTTTCTGCACTCCGGGGCTCTCCACGAGCAGCAGTCTGCCCGATGCCTATGGGTTTGGGCTTTGTCTGTCGGTCAGCTAGGGGGGCCAGTGGGTGGGCAGCCACAGGACTAGATGAGCCCCACGCTGGGTTTCTCTTTCCTGACCAGACAGTGGCACAAACTGGAGTTACGGCTCTAACCACCGTGGCTCACCGTAGCCCTGCCTTGTTTTTTTTGGCTGATGGCCCCGAGGCCACCAGCCACCGGCCACCTCCACACAGCATCGCGTAGCTCCCAGAGCCTCTCTGCCCCCACCCCTCCCTTGAGGTTCCCAAAAGTCCTGTGGGTCCACATGAGCTGCCCGAGGTGGCCGGGTTGAAGAGGTGGAGTCCTGCAGGGGGGCATGGCAGGCGGGGCCTCGGCCAGACCCACAGTCATCTGAGGTGGAGGTGTGAGCTCCCGGGGTGGGGGTGGGGGGCTGTGGTCAGCATTCTAGAGCACAACTGACTTGGTTGACTGCCCCATGTTAGGAAAACAAAAATTCTTCACCCCACTCCACTCCCTGCAATGAAAACCTTTCCTACCAGAGCCCATAATCCAGGAGGGGGGTATTGGCATCTGCTTTTGGGGGGTCATTCCAATGTCAGTGTGGGTGGCAGTAATGTCTACTCTGAGAAACACAGTTAGCAGGATTACAAAGGCCCTGTGAAAGCCCCAGGGGGCCCCAGGGGTAGAAGGACACTGTCCCCTGTGGGCCTGCACAGCCCTGAGTAGTGGATGGTGGACTGCACCGCCCAACAGGAAGGGGGCATGGGGCCCAAATATTTTCTCCTCATCTTGGACTTGGAGGTTTTGTCTGTCTCTCCGCCGTGTGTGTGTGTGTGTGTGTGAGTGTGTGTGTACACATCATTGAATCCATGGTGACCCAGTGTACAACAGAGGGAAGCCCTGTCCTGTCCTCCCTCATCCCCACCATTGTCCCCATGCCAGAGCCTGACCACTGCTGCCGCCGCTGTGTCAGTCCATCTCGGGGAGGGACCCTCTGCTTGACATGGCATGATGTCCTTATCCAGGCACTGGTCTTTCCTGACAACGTGCCCCCCTGTGCAAAGAAAGATATCACCAGCCTTGTCTCTAAGGAGCACGCTGACCTGCTCTTCCAAGGCCCGCTTGCTTGGTTTTCTGTACCAGTGAAACCTGCCTGTGTGTATGGGCCCCACTTCTGCATCCGGGTGGAAAAGGGGTGCAGCCTGGGAGATGACTAGTGGTCTTTGAGGTTTTCAGAACTTACTCCCTCCCCCCCCCCCCCCCCGACATACACAGCCATACTTAGCAATAGGGCCAGAGTCAGGCACCTGGCATCTGATGGCAGCGCCAGAGAGGGAGTGAGCTGCGTGAAGCCCATCAGGCGAGACAGTGCTGAGGCCCCACCCTCCCCTGCATGGTGTGTTTGACTTCCTGGCCAGCCCCCGACCCTGCCACCGCGCATCCCCAGACGGTGGGTGGCCCCAGCCCGGTTGCTTGCCAAGCTGGTCCACATGATCCCATCCCTGGTACATGCACACACAGGGATTCTTGACTGATCCCAGCCCGTCAGTTGCACGGGGAGTCGTTTGGTGTAGTGGTTCCACGTTGGGTTGCAGGCCTCGGGGTGGGCGGTTCAAGACCCCCAGCAGCCCTGAGGGAGCAGGACTGGGTTCTTCTGCTCCCATCCTCAGGAACAGTGAGTTTAAGTGTTGTCAGTTACATGAGCAGAGAGGGCGATGTGAGTGTGAGTTCATCCTTCTTTCTGTTGACTGGGGATCCCGCTGGGGTCATGCCAGAGAACAGGCCAGGGCCCTGCCTTCTGGAATGGAGAACTAAGCTACATCCCCACTAAGGTTCAGCTACCCCCCCCCCCAACCCCGTGTGCATGTCTCCCAAGCTCAGCTCTTGGAAGACTAGGATCAGCTGAACAGAAAGGGCCAACAGCTGTGGGGTGAGCAGACCCCAGAGACAGGGGCACTCAGAGCCCTGCAGGCCCTACCAGGACCCTGTCGGGTCGGCGGCACAGGAGGCAGAAAAACAGTGCAGAGCAAAGCCAGAGGCCCCCAGAAGTCAATGGGCTCCGGGCTGTGCAGGGAGGGCCATAGGCCATATGGGCCCAGGGGCCTGGGGAGTATTTCATCAGCTGCTGTTCCTGGGTTGACCTTGAGTTGTCAAGAGGAAGCTAAAGCACCTCCAGTAATGTCTGACCGGGAATGCAGGGAAGTGTAGTCGACCTTGGGAAAGGACCTGTCCGGCCTGTTTTGACACAGAAAACTCCAGACATCCTTTGAGGGAAGGGTGGGGGTGGGGGTTCTCTGCTGCTCTGTGGCTTAGTTTCCTAAAATGTTGGTGCTGGGGGGCGAGGCTGCTTGCCTCGGGGCTCCCTGCGGTGTCCCCAGGGCTGGAAGGGAGATGGACAAGCACCCTGACTGCCACTGAGCCGATTCTGGGAGGGTTCCCGAGGCCCTAAACCTTTATGGGAGCAAACAGACACCTCGCTCTCCTACGGGGACAGCTGCTGGGTTAGCAGCTAGCAGTTAGCAGTCCAAACGCTTACCTGACGGCGCCACCTGGACTCCGTATTGGGAGGGACACTGACAAAGAGGACTAAGCAGGAATGAAATGCGTGAGACAATGAAGGGATTTCAGGAACTTTCCACAAACATCTAAAGAGCATCTTTTCCATGCCCGACACCAAGGGAGGTGCTGGGGATGCAGACCCTGCCGGGGTAGGGGTGGGGGTTGCTGATAAGTGTATACACACACACACACACACACACACACTGAGCCCCGAGTACCGGGCAGTGGGTTCTTTAAGCTGCACCCACCATGAGCACTAGATGGCTGCTCTCACTTTGCAGATGAAGGGGCAGAGGCAGGGCCAAAGGTGAACTAGATGGAGGCACCTGATGCCCCAGTTGCCAGAAGTGGCCCCCGTGCAGGGTCACCTGTGTGCGGGTGGACGGGATGGTGCGTGTACCTTGTGCGTGCTTGCATGTGGGGGTGTAATGATGTCCCAGCTTTGGCCTCTGCCATGTGCCTTGAGAAGCTCCTCTTGTGCTGTCGTGGGTGGGGTATGGGCGGGGAGTGAAGAGGTGTCTGGACAGAGAGGCCCCGGCCCGACTGGGGTCCCTCAGAGGTCCCAGAATCTGTCCCTCGGAGGGAGGGGCTCGGTGATGCGCGAGCTAAGGAGACCCCCACACGTCTTTAAGCTGTATTTGGGTGGAGCATACCGGGCCCTGAAATTGCTCCATCACTTGTCTGCCTACAGGTGTGGTAGGTTGGCCTTGGGCTGGGAGCCACCAGGTTGGCAGTTTGAATCCCCCAACCAGATCAGGGCTTCCTACTCCCAGGAACAATTCATCCTGGAAACCCACAGGTGGGGGTTCCTGTAGGGTCAGACAGTTTGGTTTTGGAGTGGCTCTAGCCTGGGGCAGCGTGAACGCTCTGCACAGGCGCCCACCGGCTGGAAGGTGGGAGGCGCCACTAAAGAAAGGCCTGGGGATGGACTCCTGGAAAACCAGCCATGGGGAACCCCTCTGATGGGGACACACGGGCCACCAGAGGCAGCGCCTTCCCCAGCCCTTGTCCCTGGTGGTTGTTCGTAGCCATAGCCAGACTCCCCCTGGAGGCCTGTGGCCTTGGCCAGGCTTGGTGTTGGCCAGCACTTGGACTGACTTGTCTGGCTGGTGGCCCTTTCCTCACTTTGCAGGAGAGACTGGTAAACAGAGGCACAGAGAGGGAGGGGTGATAGGCCTGAGGAGGTGGAGAGAGAGAGAGAGAGAGAGAGAGAGAGAGAGAGAGAGAGAGATGAATCTGGGCCTTCCTCACCTGGCTGGACCACCTGTCCTCCCAGCTGTTGGCTCCCCTCCAGGTGTGGGGTAAGGACACAGGCTCCTTGAACTTGTGGGTTACAGAAGAGCAGTGCTTATCCTGGGAGAACTGGCTGGAGAGCATCCCAAGCCGGAAGCAGATGGGAAGCTGCAGACAGCAGGACCTCAGGCCCTAATTAGAGGCCAGCTTGACTGTCTGTACTACGGGTGGGGTGCAGTGATGGCCAGGCCAGACAGACGGACTAATGGCTGTCAGGAGACAAACGGAGAGGGAGAGAGACCAAGAAACAGTTGGCACAAAGACACCCAGACAGGGAGCTAATTGGAGAGAAGAAGACAGAGTGCCCACTGCCCCAGAGGTTATCAGCACAGTGGGGCCTTGGGTCTCTGTGACTGTCCCCTATGGCCCCTTGTGAGCTCTGGACCTGGCTTAGAGGGTGCTGGGCCTTCCCTGCCTTTCTGTGGTCTCAGAGGGGTGGATGGAGGTAAGGTTCTTGTAGAACTCAGGCAGGTGGCAGCTTAGCAGATGGACAGCTTGGGGACCTGCCAGCCTTAGGTCATCGGAGTCAGGGGTGTGCCATTCCCTAGCAGTGTGGCCAGGGTGAGCAAGGTGACCCCGGGGAACTTGGGGGGGGCTGCATTTCTTCCTCTTCCCCAGGGCAACAGCAGCAATCCCAACCTCTCCGAGATGGAGTGCTAGCAGCTGCCTCCCAGCCAAGGGTGGAACTGGGGAGACAGAGGGGCCACATCTAGGTAGACCTTCCCTGGAGGAATCGGCAGGGATGGTGACACTCCATCAACCACTAACAGGCAACACCACAGGACAGAGGGATCCAGAGCTTCAGGAGTTCCCAGGAGATGGGCCACAGGGGTGACAAGGTTGGGTTTGAGTAGTCCCAGTGGTTCCCCAGCCCCCACTCCAGAGCATGTTTGGATTGGTGTGGGATCTGCTTTGCAACAGAGACTCAA
Source organism: Nesogale talazaci (assembly GCA_004026705.1). Classification (NCBI taxonomy): domain Eukaryota; kingdom Metazoa; phylum Chordata; class Mammalia; order Afrosoricida; family Tenrecidae; genus Nesogale; species Nesogale talazaci. The sequence continues at coordinate 30,288 of PVJH01007513.1, read as the reverse complement.
TAAAGGCTTGCTCAGGATTCCCAGGAGCCAGCCCCACCTGTGCTGTGTGTGTGTGTCCAGCTCTCACACCTACACTGCCACGCACTCATTTCCCATAGACAGGAACATTCTGCTGTAAGCCCATCACCCGCTCTGGCCTTTGGACACAGCCACTGGGCTCAGGAGACGTCAGACCTGCCTGACCCCTGTGCTCCCTCCCCGAGAGAGCTTGGCGCGGGGGAAGCTGGGACCTGCAGGGTGGGCAGCACCTTGGCACACCATCCACGGGCCCTCTGCAATCTCAGATGTTCCTTGACCCCCTGCCCCCCCGACACACACACACACACACACACACACACACACACACATACAACCTGGAAGGGGTGGGACTGGCAGCCTCAACCAGCTAGAGTGGAGTCTCAGCTTTTCTCCTCGAAGGACTGGGGGTTCAAGTCCAACCTGCAAGCACCTCAGAGAGAGGCCATTGAGACCCCTGCAGGGTATCGTGCTAGTCCGACACACCGCAGGCGGGCGGGCTGCCGTGAGCTGACATCCCTGGACCGGCAGCTGGTTGCAGCCACAAAGGTGTCCAGCATCTTCCTGTGGCTGGGCAGATGGTGAGCTGCCCCAGGGGCAGGGATGCCATCACCCCAAGGACCTCCCCCAGAGCTGGCACCTTCCTCTGCCGTCGTGCTGACTCCCACTCACAGCAGACCTCCGTGTGGTTTCTGAGACTGTAAATCTTTGGGGCTCACAGTCAGGACTTCACACGTTTGCAGAATCCATGAACCATCTCCCTGTTCACAGCCCCCAAGTGGACTCTGCTGGCTCACCTGGCCTCTGATCATCCTGCCGCAGCTCCGAGATGCCCGGGACCTCAGAGGGCCCACCCCTCGGGACACACTGGGATCCTTGAGCCACGCCAGGTCCCCGCCCTCCAGCACTGAGAGCCAAGTCCAGCTGCTCATACATTTCCTGCCTGTCGCCCCTGGCACCTCAGCCAGGCGGGGCAGCAGGCGCTGGGGGTGGGCCTGCCGGTACCTGCTTCCAGTTCTTTGGGCTATTTGGAGGCCGGAAAAACCTCGGCCTGTGCTGATGTCCAGATTAGCCTCAGCAAAGGTTAGTCGAGAAGATGATGTGAAAATGGGTCGTTCAAAAGCAGAGCTGTCGGTCTTGAGTGTTTGCCGAAAGAATGCAAGCCGGCTGACAAGGCAGCCTGCATGACAGCAGTGTGGTTCTAAATTAAAATGCTGTTAGGTCCGCGGTTCTCAACCTGGGGGTCGCGACCCCTTTGGGGGTCGAACCATCCTTTCACAGGGTTCACCTGATTTGTAACAGTAGCAAAATTACAGTGATGAAGTAGCTAGGAACACGATTTTATGGTGGGGGGGTGGGGTGGATCACCACAGCTGTATAAAAGGGTTGTGCATGCATCAGACAGAAGGTCAGTAGCTTTCTGTAGGTGACGTAACACCCCACCCCGTTCACTCCTAGGTGCTTTCCAATTCTTTTATTAATACATACCACCTAGACAATTTTGTAAATCATTGCTTATTTTCAAGAAGGCCCAGTTGAACCCAGACTGGCCCAGGGGACAGTGGACAAAGAAGGGGCAGTTTCTGGTGACCTTTTGCTTCCTTAATCATTTTGTTCGGGGCTCGTGCATATCTTATCACAATCCACTCACCCATCCGTTGTCAAACGTATCAAACACATTTGTTTCCTGGTAACTTGTAGTCAGACTTTTTAGTCTGGTGGGGCGGGGCGGGGGCACTTCATGCTTTATGAACTGGGGACTCAACGCTTGGGGGAGCGGGATCCCACCGTCATGTGCCCCTGTATGCCGGCCCCCATTGTCTGCTGCTGCTTTGCTAATCAGCCTAGAAGGTGGCCACTGATGCCGTGCCCCTTTAAAGGTGGGTACACTGAGGCTCAGGAAGGTTAAAACAGCCTGCTCGGGGCTCCGTCATCGACCGACTTCGGTGTCGAGATTGGATCCAGCAAGAACCCTAAACCAGAACCCCTGTCTGACACACGTTGGTATTTTAGCAAGGAAGTCACGTTAGTGCCAATTTGGTTCCTCAAACATATTTCCACCATACCCTCTCTGCTTTCTTCCTCTTCCTCCTGCTCCACTGTGGTTGTCGTCATCGTCTTCATCCTTTAAATAACATTTGAGGTCCGGCCACTCTTTTTAGGACCGGACAGTCTAAGACTGCAGCAGCAATCCGGCTTCCATTCCACTGGACACCTCTTTTCTTCGCCTAGAAGGCTGTGGATGTAGACTCATGGAACAGCTGCATTTGAAGTAGGAAAAGACCCCTCGTGTACAGTAACGGGAATATTCGTGACTGGAAACATTCACGCCTTCAACGCATACTGAGTTGGCGATGTGTGCCAGGCACTGCTTTTGGTGCTGGGGGTCCCCATAAGCGAGGTATGCGTGCAGGGCCCTCATGGCGTTAACTGGTAGTGAGCACAAGGAAGCACAATTACACCTGTGCATACCGCAATTAACTCGACCCGGGACACCGGATGCTTCCTGGCGCCTCCCTCCCCCGCTGGGGCTGCCCCGGGAACAAAGCAGGCCAGGGGGCTGCTCTCAGAGGCAAGGCCTGTACTGCAGACGCACAGCAAGGATGGTTTCTGACCGGGATAAGCCAGCTCATTTGCTACACCGACCAAAGCAGGCTCAGAGCCTGTGAAATGCTACCACATAAGAAGGAAAGAAAAACGGTTCATTCATTGAGCCCTAGAGATCTGGGACTTGACCCAGACCCCAACCTGTGTGACAACGAAGAGTCTCCCACTGAGACCTGGGAGAACAAAGTGGTGGAAGAACGTTTGTGACACCAGCGGTGGGTGAGTGGGTGCGTGGGGGCACCGGGAGGCCCCATGGTGTTTCTGCTCTCAGGGGTGCCGAAAGTGTGATTTCCTCCCCCCCCCCTTCATTAAACGCTGGGGCGCCTCTGCAGAGCACCCTCTGGGGAACACTCATCCACTTGTGCCCCCGATCTGGACCAGCGAGAGAATGAGAGCACAGAGAGGGAAGGTGGGCCACCCAAGGTCACACAACTGGGTCACAGCAGAAATGGTCCTGGTACCCCTGGCCTCCTGCCCCCTTTCCACCACGGCCCAGCAGACAGAAGACTGCCCAGGACCTCAGACGTGTGTGAAGGTCAGGCCTTGCTGAGAGAAGCTTCCCCGCTGTCCCTCTTGGGTGGTAGAGGTGGCTCCCAGAGCTGACGGAGAGCTTGGGCGTGTGCCCAGACTGCCAGCAGCCTCGACACTGTGTCCAGTTACGTCTGCAGCCGGCCCGGCCCTCCCCTCCTCCCCCCACTCCCCCCAACCACAGATTGAACGAGAAAGAAGCTGTGGGGGCCCAGTCCACACCAGAGCCCGCCCAGGCAGCCCTCGCCCACCGGGATGACGTGGCCGTAAATCGCCCCGAGGACCACAGACCCCCGTCTCATCCCACAGGCTGCCTTTCCGCTTCCTAATCCCCCTCCTCAGACTCAGTAACAGAAAGCAGATTCCTGCTAGGGCCGGCCACGCACAGTGAGCTCGGAGAATGTGAGCCTGGGATTGACCACATCAAGACACTGCCTCCTCTCACTTTTCCTCCCCCCCTTCGGAGCTGGAGAAAACTCCCCTCTCCTGGCCCAGTCCCCCCACCCCCCGGGGCCTCCTCTGACCCCACTTCTGCCTCGCACCTGGCTGCAGGCCCGGCGCCGCCTTGGGCCTGCCACGATGCTCACCAGGGCCCGTGGCTGCCAGGCCCTCTAGGCTTGTGGTTTGGCTGCGACCTGGCTCCCCAGGCCTCCCTTTCAGCAAGAGCAGCCTCTGTGGGGGAGAATAAACACTGATCTGGGTTCAAGTGCTGCTGCTGCTGCCAGCGCCTGGCACTTCCTTCTCAGGCCTGAGCCTGCTCACCTGGAGGGGGCCGAGGGTGAGGAAGCTCCCTGGCACGTGGCCGGAGCCTGGCAGATGTTGTGCCTTTTATTTGTTTATTTTAGGAACGCTTAGCTGTTGGCTTAGGAGTGCAGGGGGGGCGGGGGGGGGGAGGATCTGCTCCATGAGCGTGTGCTGGACCAGGTTAAGGAGGACTTTTGTGCAGCACAGCTCTGCTCTCACTCATGGCCCGTTGCGGTGTTTGATGTATTGACTGCTTTTTCTTTTTCTTTTTTTTTGCCTGTTCTGGATGGAACCGACCCTGTGGTAACATTTTTGGGTGGGATGGGCATGGGACCCACTCTCCCTAGAGGGCTAAAGCCCCCACAGCCCCCGTGGCCTTCCTCCAAGTCTCATCCACTGGGGGTTTTCTCAAGAGTCACAGCAAGTCCTGCTGCCCCCGTGGCGACTGAAGGTTTAGCCCGTAGTCCTCAGACCTGCCCTATCTCCAGAGAATGGACTAGCACTCCTCTGTGGGTCCTCCCCACCCCACTGCTTCCTGTGGACCAGAGTCACCTTGACCAGCTCTCCAGACAAGAGACCCACAGGCCAGACCTGGAGTCCTTGGCTTAGAGAGAATTAGAAATGCATCCCCCGGTGTCTGCCTCAGACTGCACAGAGGAGGAGACGAGGCTTAGAGAGTCAGGGGTGGCTCAGGCCAGGCTGCTGGGGCTGGATGGCTTGCTGGCCCTGAGAGCCAGTCTGTGGATTGTGATACAGGGCTCTTGTCTGGCCCATGGGAGGGAAAGAGAGACGGGGGTGGAGGGGGCGTGGGTAGCCCGGGGCTCACTTAGCAGCAGCTGCTGGTGGTGATGGTTCTGATCAGATCCCTCAGCGTTGTGCATAGGAACCAGAGATCCCTGAACTTCTGGCCGTGGCCACAGGTTTGGAGTTCTGGCTCCCTCTGCCCGCTCTGGCCAGCCCATTCCTCCAAACCAACAGAACCAGCCACGCCGCTCAAATCCAGCAGTGGGGAGCGATGGAAATAACGCAGGCTTCCAAGGCCTGCTGCTGCCGCTTGCCCAACCCCTTGGCGTGAAGCCTCCTGCTGCACTGGAAGAGACACTTTGGGGGCCGTCATGAGCTTAACACAAGGGGCAGCTGGTTCGGGGCGCTGGCACCCAGTCCAGGAAGACCCTCCCCAAACTGGAATCGTAACCAGTCGGGCTGCTTCTGACAATTGGTCGTTTCTTTTAGGAATGACCGCCTTGAAGAACCAGACTAAGGACGCTGCCGCCAGCCTCTTCAGGACGGACGGACGGACGGACGGACGGACGGACGGATGGAGCGAGTGTGCCTGCCAAGTCCAGCCTCAACACCTTCTGCAAGCTGACCCCGACACTCAGACCACCACCTCTCGGCCCACTCCTCTCCGCACTTCCCACCCCCACCCCCAATTCTCACCCACAGGGGCTCCCTCGCTGCACTTTCCCCTCTGCCAGGTGGGAGGGGGCGAGCCCTCACCTCCCAACCCTTCCCAGAGACCCACTGTGGGCTGCAGAAATCCACTGCCAAAGAGTTCACAGAGACACTTACACGGCGGGTGACACCCCCCCCCCCCGGCAGAAACCACACGGATCTTCTATCCCTTTTGTTCCCCGACTTGCCAAAGACATGCCAGCTGGTCCATTCGGGCCCCATGGGAGGGATGGGCATTAGTGGCTATTGAAAACATCAGTCTTTCTCTCCCCCCCTGCCTTGAGTTGGTCCTATGGGCCTGGTGCAGGGTGAGCCTTCTCTGGGCTGGAGTGGGAGTCTAGGAGTCACTGGAGGGTAGGGAGTAGGTCCAAGTCCCTGCTCTCCCTCCCGCTGGGTGCCCCAGCCTTCTGAGCCTGATTCCCCAGATCGTCTTGGTCCAGGATGCCTCCATGACCCTGAGCACCGTGGGCAGAAAGTCAGAGGAGAAGAAGCCATCTCGCCCACCCTGTTCCCCACCCCAGGGACTTGCTCTAAGAAGACTTGCCTAAGGACGTTGCTTCCCCCGCCAGCCACCTCCTCACCAGGGACCTCAGGGCCCAGCAAACACGGTGGTGCCCTGCGTGGTAGCCAGAGGTCTTACAGGCTGTGCCGGAGGGGCAGAGGGAGGGAGGGGGCCCGAGGAATGGGCCAGTATGTGTAGGGCAGTGGGGGGACATGTTCAAAGCCAAGGTCTGCCCCTTCCTTGTGTTCAAAAGGCCAAAGCTGTCTTCATCTGTGCTCACCCATCTGCTTCAAATTGAAGTAAAAGCCCTACATGTCAAGACGACCCTCCCCTTGTTGAGTGGAGTCTGTGGGAGACCAGAGGCGGCGTGGGGCATGGTCTCTGCCTGGAGGTGGGGTGTGTGGTGTGGGCATGGCTTCAGCCTGGATTTGTGAATCAGAGGGGGGTGTGGTCAGAGACACTTCACACCTCCCAGAATCCTCGTGTTGAGTTTCGATGTTAGGTATGGTGCTTTCAATTCCAATTCATAGATGAGGAGACAGAGGTCCCAAAGTGACAGGGCAAGTCTGTGGCAGAGCCCATATTCAAATCAGGGTCGCCTCACTCATGCTCACCCCTTCCCAGCACGGGCCCTGGGCCCACCGGGCCCCTGTCCATCAGGGGGTTTCCCATCTTTCAGTCTACAAGAGACACAATCCAGGCCCAAGCCGAGAGAAGTAAGAAAAGGCTGTGAAGGCAGGAGGGCTGCAGGGATGCCCCAGGAACACGTGGATACTCAGTCTGCCCATTGACTTTGACCTGAGGTTGCCCTCTCTCTTTTCTTCTCTGCAGGCTCTCAGTGTGAGGAACAAGGGCTGCCAAGAGCCTTCTCCACGGCCCCTGGGTGCGAGGTCTCACCTGGTTCCTGGGACTGGGGAGGAAACAGGACCTCATGGGGAGAGTCCTTGGGCAGCAGCCAGACAGAGCAGGCACGGGATGGGAGTGAGTGGGGCCACTTAGGAAGGGTCAGTTACCTGGGGACCCCGGCACAGGCTTCACCCCATTCAGTTTTCCCTCAGAACTTCTGAGGAACCCAGTGGCACCCCCTTGGGACACTGGAAATATGGACCAACTGGCATCAAACTTGCGGCTGTGAAAAGACCCTTTCTATGAAACCCCACCGCTGCCAGGAGAGCAGGCCGGCCCTCACCACCTCGAAGCAATCCAGCTCTATTCCCCAGCGCCACTCCATGGTCTTTATGACACAAGCTCACCATCCGCTGACCCCAGTGGCGTATCAGACCCCTGGCAAAGCTCTAGGGATAGGGGAGAGATGAAGCCTATGGTGTGTGTGTCTTCATGTAGCTCATGATTCTGTCCAGGGGGACAGACAGACAAGCAGATAATTAGGAAACAACTAGATGATTAAGGGGGTGGAAATTTCAGAATAGAAGGAACCAACTCTCTGTGATCAATTGAGTAAGCCTCTGGAAAGGGGATTCTGTGAGTTGGGTCTTGAGGGATGAGTAGAAGTTTCTCAGCAGAGCAGTGGGGGCCAGAAAGGCTCTCTATGCTGGGTTCTCAGTGGTAGCAGCACAGGGGATGACCTGAGGAGCTGGGGAAATAGGTCAAATATTCATGCTGAAGCCCTTTTTCCAGAGATGCTGAGGGTGGGAATGGAGTGTGACCTGGACCATAGGGTAATGCTCAAGTGATGCTACTGTGCTGGCAAAGTGGAGACCCTTGGCTATCAGCAGACCCAGGTCTCCGGCCAAAGAGTATGCCAAACCACTGACAATGGACAGAGTTAGCAGAAAATGTGCTGGGGACCCACACGCGTGCACACACACGTGCAGGAACGTCTATAAAAGATCTGCTGCTGGCCAGTCACTTCCCAATCACAGCAATCTCCCAGGACAGGAACCTTAGGGGGTTTCCATGGCTGGAAACCATGACAGAAGCTGACTGGAGGCTGCTGGGCTTGACTAGCAGCCAGACACTATAAGCGCAGTCACCTGTGTCTGTGCACAGCCGGGAGGAAAAGCCCGTGCATCTCCTCTCCGCCTCGGCGTTTCTCTGTGTGTCTGCACGTGTGCATACCCGACGTGTGTGTGCTCTCAGGGGGAGGGAACCCTGTGTTTCAGATGGAGCCACATGTTTACGGACAATCTTCTGAGTAGGTGTATGTAGCCAGCTGTGCTAGCAGACCTCCGTGGAGACAGCTGTGGCTGAGACAGCCTCTCCAGCCCAGCCAAGGGTTTGGGGTTACAGGGCTGGCTGGCTGTAGGTGGCTTGCGGTACACTGTCCCGGAGCCACCGGGTGCACCGGGGCCTGGCCCTGGCAAAGAGAGGGCCCTCTTCACGGGCCCTGGGACCTGCTCAAGTGTGTCCACCTGAGAGGCCCTGGGTGCGTGGCTGGGCCCTGCAGCACACAGGCATCCTGCTTCCTGCTTCACAGGATCATGCTTGATGAGACCTTTCAAGAACTTTGCCCCAGCTGCACACTGCTTCCTGGCCACAGATGGCCCCCGAGAGAGAGCACTCTGTTCCAGGGAGGGGAGTCTGGAGGTCCCTGGTGGCCCCTCCCAGCTCCAAGCTGGGCCATTTTCCCACACTGCGCTTGGGGACCTGCTCCCACCCCTTCTCCATGTCCACACATTCTTTAGGGCCTCAGGCTGTCTTATTCCTCCTCCTTTTCCCCCTCCCCTTTTCTTTTTTTTTTTTTTTATTTTAGGCATCACTGCCCTCCAGTGGTGGGAGTAGGAGGCCCAGCCTTTGCTCCTGGGAGCCGGAATTGAACCTCCATCCCAGTGGGCCGCAGTCCCGCGCACAACCACTACGCCACCGGGGCTCAGCCCTCCTCCCCTTTTCTCACAGCCCAGTGGGCCTGAATGGGCCAGAATCTGGAACCCTCAGTCCAGACAGCCTCACTCCCAATTGTTGTGGTTGGGGCCAGGGAGTCGGTTCTGACCCATAGGGACCCGACCTATGCGCGGAGAGTGTGAAACACTGCCCGGTACCGCTCCCGGCCCTCACGTGCCGCCCCCATGCTACTGCCTGGGCTGTGACATGGACATTGCCAGCTGCCGGGACTCTGAATGAGCCTGGTCTGGTGGAAGGTGGCCTCTGCCATTCCCAAGCATTTCCTTCCAGCGAGTTCGCAGCGACACAGCTCTTTTCTGCTCCCAGGCGAGGAGAGGGCAGCTCAGAGGGGCCCAGCCATGGTCATCCTTTGCCCTAGGGTGTCCTTCATCCCAACACCGCCCTTCTAGCTTCTGCCCCTGCCCTGCCCTGCACCCCAATAGGCCACATCTGCCCTCAGGGTGAGGAATCCCCTGGGAATGTAGACACACAGCTATGCCCAAACCCACACTCACTGCCAGTGAGTCAGTTCCTACTAACAGCGGCTCCCCAGGACCGCGCAGAAGTAACTGTGCCTGTGGGTTTTGAAGCTGTGAGTCTTCCCGGAATAGCCTCGCTTTCCTCCTGTGGAGCGGCTGGTGCATTTGAACTGCTGACCTTCTGTCTAGCAGCCTAACCACGGCTCCTTCCTGAGAAACAGAAAACCCTCCCCAGCTCACTGTCACCAAGTCTGTTCTGATTCAGAACCACCCCATAGGACAGAGCTGAGCAGCCCCCATGGCTTTCCGGAACTGTCACTCCTTCTACCAAGTCTCTCTACCCTGATGGGTTTGAACTGCTGACCTCGTGGTTAGCAGTCCAATGAGTAATCACCCACTGTCGCCCTTTTATAATGATGACAGCCTTGTTTGACCACTTTGAGCATGTGTTGACACTTCAGATGGCACTGCCAATTGCCAGAGGGCAAAAATTGGGTCTAATTCTCCAGAGAGTCTGGCAAAGTCTGCATATTGATTCATTCTTGAATGAAAAGCAAGGAAATTGCAATAATCCACTCACTCTCCCTCTTCCACACGGAGCTCTCTCAAAGCATCCAATTTGTTCAAGACCCTGAAGGTATAGAACACAAGCTAGGGGTCCCTTGACCAGGCCACAGGGAGGCTCAAAGCAGGAAGGGTCCTGACTCCAGAGTGAGGCCCAGTCGCCGAGAGCTGTGTGGGATGACGTGGGGAGAAGTCTTTTGGAAGCAGGCTCCTGCACAGAGCATGTCTTTCATGGCATGGTGCCCGGCACCCAGCAGGCACTGAGTGCACATCGGTGGCGTGGGCGTGGGTTTGTGAACTTGGGCTGCCGTATCTGCTCCCGCCGATGCCCAACACTGCTAATTCCCAGTGGCCCCTCCCACAGACTGAGAGTCTCTCTGATACTGTTGCTCAGTTTCCTCTGAGCCAACTGATGCCCGGCGCCCCTGTGTGCGTGACATCGCTCCAGTGAGTGGTTTGGGGAAGTAGATCTCCAGAACCAGCTTCCAAAGCCCTTCTGGGCAGGCTCGAACTTCTGATCTCTTGGTTAACAGTTGAGCACGTTGGCCTTTGGCCCCACCCAGGGACTTCCCGGGCAGCCTTTGGCATTAATTGAGGGAATGAATGCCAGGCTTCACACACACACACACGGGATGAGGGGAGCGGGGGGCCTCGGCACAACCAGAATGGAGCGTTTGAGGACCTGGGAGAGATTTGTCTACTGGCTGCGCCAAGTCTCACAGGGCTCTTCTGCCTCCAGTCTGCTTTCCCTCTGACAGAGGGCTGGCAGAGGTTGCTTCCCAAAGTCCCTCCTTGATTAAAATCCTCTGTTGCTTCCAGGCCACAATCCAGGCTCTTTAGCTGCCCCCCACCCCGACCTGTCACAGGGAATCCCACCCACTTTCCAGCCATCTCCCTCGTCTCCCCACAGTCTCCACTGAGTCTGGCCATCTGAGGGTGTTGGCCCCATCCCGTCCAGACCGGGCCCAGCTCCTCTTTCTCAATCACGCCCGAGAGAGTTCTTCCTCTGGCTGCCCACAGAAAGGGCCTCTGCCCCGCGCCTTGTCACAGCGGAAGCATTTCCTTTCCCGAGGACGTTCCTCTGCGTCTTGTCCACGCGGGCCCCTGATCTCCCCGAGAATCGAGTGCGCTCAGTCCCAGGCCCCGGGGTGAAGGCCCGTCCTGCTGACCCGCAGCAGTGACTCACCCCTGGCCCACACCCCCAGGACCCGGCTTTCTTTTTCATGTGAAAGCACCTACACTGTCCTCGCCTCTGCCTGCAGGGTGCTCTGGGTGGGGGTGGGGGTGGGGGTGGGGGGGTGGCTTCCTGTCCCCTTGTTCTCTCTGACTTTGACATTCTGGGTCCAGCTGAGTCCCCTGTCCCTCCCTTGGGTCTTGCTCCCTGTGGGGGTCCCTCCTCTTCACCCTTTTCCATGTCAGCCCCAGGACCGGGCACCTTCCTCCCATTTCCCCAGAACATCCCTCGCCTCGCACAGGGCAGTTGGCAATGGAGACATTTCTCTCCCTATCTCTCTCCTTTCTGGATGAATTTAAAAAGATCCACATGGCCAACACACATAAATAAACCATCGCTAAAAAAACTAATGGCAAGCATTTTTGACAGGCCCGCCAAGCTTCCGGCAATTATGGGTCGCCCCCCTGGCTTCACTCCCTGACACGACATTTCTGGGCTCTGATTCACCCACGTTGTCCCCCAGCTGGAGTTTGAAGCCAGTCTTTTTTCTTCACTCCTATAGTCCCCTTCCCCAGTGACCACCAAACCCAGGCTTGGCAGTGTGGGCTGTGCGTGCTGGCGGAGGCCCCATGGGAAGCCATGAGCAACCGCAGTAGCAGATGGGATGGGGGCTCAGGGTGCTCCCTGCCCTCAGCTCAGCAGTTCGGGGACAGGCATTGCTGGCCAGTCTTCCTCCAGCTCTCTCCTAACAGACAGCAGGTCAACAGCACCGTGGGCAGTGGGGGACAGAACGAAGCTTGCCCTCTCCCCAAGAGGTGGAGGGACCCCTGGATTTAAGCCTGCACAAGCCCAGGTGCCCACCCTCCATCAAAGCCGTCTGGCGCACAGACAAGATGCTTTCAGCCTCTGGGATTCAATTTCCAGCCCCAGCCCCACCACCACAGGTTTCAAGAGCTCTGGGGAGGGGACTGGTTAGGTGCCAGGTTGGGAGGGAACAGTTGCCTGAGAGGCCCTGGATAGCTCAATGGTGAGCGCTCTCTGGATCTCAGAGACCCTCTCAGGCCTCTTCTGTGGCCACTCCATCCTTCAAAATGGGGAGTGAAGGCTTAACCTGAGGGAGGGAGGTGGGCACAGGAACACCGGGCCATTGGCGCCCACCGTGACCCCTTGTCTAGTCTGCGCCGCCCAGCAGAGTCAGGTGTAGTAAGGAGAGTAGTAGGTAGAGTGCCTGCTTTCAGCACGAGGTGACTAAGCCAGAGAGCCAGGTTCCACATCGCAGTGAGGCAAACCCCTGCAACACGAAGTCCTCCAGCTCAAAGCTGGTCAGGTGATTACAGGGACATGGAGACGCTGCATGTGACCAGCAAGCGGAGACCCAATCTTGGATACCAGGAGGCCGTGATGCTGTGACCTCTGAGGTCCCTCCTGGCTGTGCGTTCTTGTCCTGCCTGGCTACTGGGGGGCAGGCTCCGACGGACACTCCCCTTCACTAAGTGGCATCAGAGAGGTTACATGGCAGGGAGCTGTGTGTGGATTGTTGAGGGGAAGACTGGTCTGCTCTGTAAACCTTCACCCAATTCACAGTACAAGGTTAAAATGAAGTAAGCAAACACAACCGCCGGTCTCCTTCTTTCCGGCGCAGTTACGTTTCCGCTCCCGGGCGAGGACTTGAGAAGACCCTTGAAGGAACAGGTTGGAAAGGGTACAGATACATAGGTATCCATCTTTCTAAGCTGCAGAAGGATGCCTCTTCTCAGGTGCCCACTGCACGCTGAACTAATCCTCGCCTCTGTGTCTCAGCCTCTGTTGTCTGGGAGGACGTCACCTGTGCTCACACCACTGCTGCCTGCCCTCCTGTGCTGGGCCGTGTGCTCTGGAGGCAGCGAGTGTCTGGTCTATAGCTCCTGTGCGGCCAGCCGTGGCATCTGAGGGCTGATGCACATGGGTACAGGACCAAGGCGGGGAGGGCTCCCCGGGACTCCCTGCACTGGTGAGGGACTGTGGGTCAGCCAGAGGGTCCTCCTCACCCCATCACAGCCTCACAGCATGAAGCGACCAAGAACCAGAGTCAGGTTCCACTCCCCTGAAACACAGACATCCTCCGGCTCAAAGCCGGTCAGGCGATTGCAGGGACAACATCTAGCCCATGGGGGGAGCGGGGGGGTTGGGGAGGGAGTGTGTATGTGTTAATCCCACCAAAGTCCATGGAGGAGCTAGGCCCCACCCTCTCCCATCCCCTACCCAAACCTGGTTAACGGATCTTGGACCCTGCCCAGCCCAGCCTCCAGCTGTATTTCCTCAATGTGTGGTTGGGGTGGGCACCACCCAACCCATAAGATGGCATGGGGTGGGGCATGGGGGAGAATCAGGTCATCCTCACTCAGGCCCTCAGCCCTGCTGGTCACCCACGACCTGGCGCAGGGCAAAGCCCTCCTGTCTGGGAGCGCAGTTTCTCTGTGTGTGACATCTGCAGTTAGCTGCGAGGGTGACCGAGGTCCCTCCCCACGATCCTCTCGAGAGCACCTGGAGTCCTGGGTGGTGCGGACTCGAGCTGGAAGGTGGACGGTTCAAATCCTCCCACGGGGAACCTGGGAAGCCAGGCCTGGCAGTCTGCTTCCAGAAGACTGGAACCCCTCTGGAGCGGTCAGCCGAGAGGAGTTGTGCCAGCCGCCGCCAGCGTCTGTTCACTCAACACCAGAGGCCTTTCTACCAGAATTCACCATGAAGCCTGCTTGCCCCATCAGGCACTACCCCCGGGGAAGGAAGCGGCCTGTCGGTCCCCCAGCCCTTCTCCCTCAGGACTGGCCCGGCCCTCTTGGTCCCTCCCAGGGCTGTGGCCTTCCTCTGGCCGGGATTCCTTCATCAGGGGCTCATTTCCGCCTCCGGGTCGGAGCACTTCTCCCAGGGGCCAGGGCCTGGGTCAGGCGTGGTACCGACTTGCTGTTGATGAGACTTAATTAACACAGAGTTCAGCTTTCCTCCCAGCTTCCCTGGGGAGAACCTCCCTCGGGGCCCCACGACACGGTACCCCATTGTTCTCTGGCGGAACACAGCTGCCCGCCCGCTCGCTTGGCCTGACCCTGTCAGCTACTGGCCGCTTGTCCTCTTTGCCGCCAGGCATTCTTTATGCTTCCCTCCCTGAGGCCCTAACCAAGTGTCCGGCTAGTGAGTGCTGGGAACTGGACTGTGCATGGGTCGGAGGGCTCAGCCCTGTATCCCAGGACATTATCCGGCAGGCGAGTGGGGTGTCCCTTCGTAAGGAAACCATCTCACAACGGGGTATGGCCGAAACGTCGAACAAACAAGTCCACGACCCTGGAGTCCAGGCCGACTGGTAGCGGCCGTAGAAGACAGGGAGGCCCTGCCCCGTGGGTTTCTGAGTCTCTCTCTCTCTCTCTCTCTCTCTCTCTCTCTCTCTCTCTCTCTCTGTCTTTTAATCCTTCCAAACAATTTTATTAGGCATTAATAAAAAATTATTATCCCATAATGCAATCACATCAAGCAGCATTGTACAATGGCTATCACAATCAATTTCAAAACAGTCTTTTCCTTCCTGAACTCCTTGACATCCCACCCCACCCCCCATCCCCACCACCACTGTAACACCTAGAAACCCTTATTCTATCTGTAATCCCTATGGGTTCATCAATTCTCGGTTCTACATACTAAAAAGACAGAGGAACACTTAAAGAAGATTCAAGAGAGTGGGCCCAAGGACAGGACACATCTGAAATAAGTCCTAATATAAAAAACAAACAAGCAAGGCTGTTGAAAACCAGATCAGGCCTAACTTTCATCAGAGCAGCGGGTGGGAGGGGGAATCAACTGACAAGGTTTTAACTGTTCAGGTCAGGTCTGCCCTTTTGATCTCCTGTCCTCCTCTCTCCAAGGCACTCTGTGTCATAGCCAAATCCTATCCCTCTAGAGGGGTCAAGCGAGAGCACCAGAGGCTTCTTTCCCATGTAATTCCCACAAGGATAACTCGGGCGCCCACTGTCATCCTTAGCCTTAGGCAAACCGGAATCCGAGACTAGCTCCTTGTGGGAGTCGAAAGCCCCATCTTTCGCTCTCCGAGAGGCTGGCGGTTTCGAACTGCTGACCTTGCGGTGAGAATGATGCCACCTGGTGGAAAATGTCGATTGCATCGTAGTGTGGGTGGTCGTCTGCACAGCCCAGCATCCACCCGCTGACGATGACACCCCGGTCAGCGTCATCCCTCTCTGGACCCAGCCCATCTTGTTCTGTTACCCTTAATGGCGGTCCTCTGCCCCTTACCGCTCATCCGTCTGTGCTCGATCAGCTGAGCCACAGTCAAGTGGACACTCAGAGAGAATTCTTTCTGAGTGTGAAGCAGAAGTACATGCGAGACTCTCGCAGGAGTGAAGGGATGCTGGGATTCCAGAGCTGAGGCAAGGCTCTGTCCCCAGACCTGAGAGAGAGAGAGGGATTGGGAGAGAGAGGCTTCCTTCCCCTGGGCCTGGTGACTCCCATCCTCCTGACCACTCCATTGCTGTCTGTCGCAGCCTCCCAGGGTGAGTGGCAGCCACCATGAGGAACTCAGACAATGACCCCCACCCCCACCCCCCAGCCTTCTCCTGCAGGGCAATCCTGGGGGCCCCGATCAAGACTTCATCCCCATCAGACTTGAGCAGTCAGCACAATGGACACCCCCCACTGTCCCTCCCTGCCAGGCTTCCTGCCAGTGCCTCCAGGAGCTCAGGCTCGGCTGTGTCTCCCACGGCGCTGACAGCTCCTTCTCGGGTCTCCCTAGATGTCGGCCTGCCCCAGTGGGCACCAGGTCTCTCTGCTGCCTCGCTAGCCACCCCACCTCCCAACCCCCGCCTCAGCGGCCTCCCCAGGCCTACAAAAGCCGCTCCCAGACAGCCTGAGAGTAAACCGGAGGCCCCAGAGGACCCTGCGTGGCCTGCCTCTGTCACCGCTCTGACCTCTGCACCGCCTCTCAGCCTCCATGCCGCTCTTCTCCACACCACGCCCATCCTGCCCTCGCACTGGTCCCTGAGGCATCTGTCTTCTCCTTCTTTGCTTCTTTGGCCAAGTGCTGCCTTCTCCATGAAGCCCTCTGGGATTATTCGGTCCCAGCCCCCCACCCCCCCTCGTCCCCTTCACGGTGCCCATCACCCGCGGTTTGGCCACGTCTTAGGAACGTCGTCCCGCCGCCGACCGACCACCGTCTGCTCTCTCGGGAACGTAAGCGCCACGAGAACAGCCTTTGCGCTTGGGCTGTTCACCGCTGCCTCGCTCCCCGCCGGTGAGAGCCGAACCGGCAAGCCATGGTCGGTCCAGCAACAGGCCTTTGTCGCACCCAAAGGAGTGCTTCAGCAACTATTGCATGCATACGCGGTGCCTGGTGCTTTCCCCACTGTGGAGACGATTCGGGACGCAGCGTCCTTCTGTTTTTTGAATCTTTAAATTTTAATAATAAGTCCAGATGACTTTCCCGAGAGATGGTGGCAAAGCATGCCCACTTCTGCCTGGGCCGGCGGTTATCAGGCTTGAATCGTTGCCAATCTGTTGGGTGGGGAAAAGGCTTCTCATTGTTTTAATTTGTATTTTCCTGACTCACAGGGAAGAACATTTTTTTTCAGGCCTATCGACCACTTAGACTCCTATTCCTGTGAAATGTCTCTCGCGGAGCCTTTGCTGGCTCTCGCCCCGTTGTTTGTTCCTCGGGCTTCCCTGGTTGGCGGGGAGATGACCTTTTTGTCAGAGCTGGCACGAGGACCTCTGCCTTCTGACTCGGCGTCCCGGGTCCCCCTGATACTCGGGCGGCACCAGAGGGCCATCCTTCTGGCTTGGCCGCTGTCTGACGGGGCTTGGCGTCTTTCGGGGGCTTTGTAATTAAAGAAGTCCCAAAGCTCTTGTTCTTGTTGCTTCTTTGTCTTTTCAACAATGACTCTGGGTCACTTGGAAAAAAGAATATTAAAAATCAAAGGACGGTTCTTGTGTTGTCTTGCCAAGGGGGAAGAGCATGTTACACAGTAACCACCGCCGCTGAGTGGACTCCAGCTCCCAAGGCCATGCGTCTTTCCAGGAGCAGGAAGCTCGTCTTTCTCCCGTGGAGCCTCTAATGGGCTTGAACTGCCGACCTCTGGACTGGTAACCCAAGGCGTATCCAGCAGCACTACCAGGGCTCTCTGGCTTACAGTTAAACTCACTGCTACACTGTCGAGGCTGACTCAGAGTGACCCGATGGGGCGGGGTAGAACTGCCCCTGCAGGTTCTGAAATTGAAACTGAAGCTCTTGACGGGGGGGGGGGGGGGGGGGGGGGGGGGGGGGGGGGGGGGGGGGGGGGGGGGGGGTTAGAAAGCCGTGTGTTTTGCCCATGGAGTGGTTTTGAACTGGTGACCCCCAATGCGCAATCACTCTGCCACCGGGGGTTCCTTTAAGGATGTACCTTTCTGGGACAGCTAGTTGCAAGGGCCTCTGCACAGAGACACTCCAGCACGGCATCCACGCGTGGGGGGGGGCCCAGTTGGGGTTCCCTCAATGGCAGCTAATGATAGCAGTGTGTACGAGCGACAATGGGAAGGGCGGGTCTGTGGGTAACGCTTCCATATTGTGGAAGTCAGACAACGGGGGGAGGGGGGGGATGGGGGTGAACCCCTAGTGGGAAAGGATAACACTTGGGACAATGGCACTTGTACTATAACGCTCTCCTTCTGTGCCTTGATTAAAAATTTGGTCTATATATGGAGCAACAAAAATTTTCATAGAACATAAAAATAGTATTGTAATATGTTTATTTTAATTTTAGAATGCCAAAAAAATTTTTTTTAATGTCGCAGGACACTGTTAAATTGTTTTGTTTTGTTTTTGGTGGGCATCACTGCCTCTGGTGGTCGTGGGCGCTACCTGAGAGCCGCCGCTGGATTTGAACCGCCAAGCCCACGGGCTGCAGTCCCGCACTCAACCACTTACGCCGCTGGGGCTTGGCCCTGTTAAATTGTTAAAAAGCGGACATCTGGTCACTTTACCCAAGTCCCAAAGCCCATGCTATGGAACGAGCTGAGGCAGAACCTTTGCCCTCAGGGCCCACAATCTCTTCAAAGGAAGACCGGAGAACAAACAAGTCGTTACAGGAGGTCATGTCACGTGCTGGACCCGAGGTACAGAGTGAACGCAAAGGAGGGAGCAATCAGTCCCAGATGCATGCTGGGCCATGGAGACGGGTCCACTTAGGGGACCGAGTGGTGTCTGTGGCACCAACGACTAGGTCCCCAACTCCGGCAGTGCCTTGGGGGACAGGTCCGGCGGTGGGCTTCGGAAGCTCACAGCCTTGAGAAGCGGACGGAGCGATCAGTTCCTGGGCTGCCTGGAGTGAGCCCGAGGCGGGATTGAGTGATCGGCCACTGAGCAGAGATGTTAGATGCCGCCCTGTGCCGTGCCTGACACCAGGAAACCGGCCAGTCCGGCACCATCCTTACCATGGCCCTTACCCGCGACCCAGGGCTGCAGTCACACACAGAGGACCTTCTCCTGCTGCTGCCCCTCTCCGTCACCAGGGATGAGGTCCTTCTCAGGGCGGTCTCTCCTGACGATGTGTCCACAGGGCGTGAGAGGAAGTCTCACCAGCCCTACCTCTCAGGGGCAGTCTAGTGGTGCTTTGTCCCAGACAGATCTGTTTGTCCTTTTGGCTGTCCATGGGGCTTCCAGCATTCTTCACTAGCGCCAGATTTCCATGCCATCAACTCTTCAATTCCTCTCCAGCCTCCTCATTCAATATCCAATGATCACAGGCAGAGGAGGCGACTGAACATACCACGGTTTGAGTCACACACACCTTGATCCCCAAGACGATCACCTTGCTTCTCCACGTCCTACACGGGTGTGTGCAGCAGACGCACCCCATGCCATGTGTTACTTGGCCTCTTGGCTGGGAGGGGAACAATGGCAGGTTGACCGGGCCTCAAGTTGAAAGCAAATGTTTTGAGAATGATGAGGGCAGCAAACATGCTTGACACAATGGTTGGAGGAATGGATGGATTGTGATGAGTGGTACGAGACCCCAGTAAAATGTTTTTTGTTTTTTTTTAAAAAAAACGAGTGAGAAAATAAATGTCTGGGGTTGTGTCTATTTATTCATTTTAAAATCATTTTCTTGGGGGCTCATGCAGCTCTTATCACATCCATCCATTGTGTCGGACACATGTGTGCATTTGTTGCCATGCTCATTTTCAAGACGTTTTCTTTCTACTCGAGCCCCAGGTTTCAGCTTCCCCTTGAAACATCTGTTTGTGAAAGCCGTCTACTGTGGTCCTTCTATGACAGCAGCCCAAGATCACGAAGACCTTTCTTCTAACACCCCTGCTCAGCACTGTACCGAGTGGGTGGGCATTTGGTCACATGTTGGGCTTGGTGCAAGGTGAGCAGTTTGAAGCCTTCTGAAGGAGAGAGATGGGGCTTTGTTATGACAAAGAGTTACAATTTCAGAAGCCCACAGAAGCGGTTCTACCCCGTCCTAAAGGGTCACTAAGAACCTGCACCAACTCCATGGCAGTGCACTTGGTGTATTGGCTTTGGTTTGCAAGAATAATAAGAAAAGCAGGGAGGAGAGGAACCAGTCAGGGTGAAGTGTAGCAACGATGAAACATACAACCTTCCTTTATTTCTTAAATGCTTCCTCCTCCCCCCTCCCCAACACTCCACCCACTATCATGATTTCAATTCTGCCTACAAACCCCATTAGGTCAGAGGCTGTACACTGGTACAGATAAGAACTGGAAACGTGGGGCCTTCAGAACAGATGATCCCTTTAGGACTAGTGGTGAGAGTGGCCATGCCGAGAGGGTGGAGGGAAGGTGGGGTAAAAAGGAAGAACGGATTACAAGGATCTTCATATGGCCGCCTCCCTGGGGTATGGACAACAGGGAAGTGGATGAAGGGAGACGTTGGACAATGTATGATATGAGAAAATAGCAATTTATAAATTATCAGGGGTTCATGAGGAAGGGGGGAGCAGGTAGGGAGGAGAAAAATGAGCGAATACCAAGAGCTTAAGTAGAAAGCAAATGTTTTGAGAAAGATGAGGGCAATAAATGTATACATGTGCTTTGCATACAATGGACATATGTGTGGATTGTGATAAGAGTTGCATTTAATAAAGTGATTAAATAAAAAAATAGGAAAATTCACCATGCACGCAGGTTTAAACACAGGAAGGCAGGGGGACTTTTGTTCTCTCGTAACAAAAAATCAGGAAGGGGCGCTTGTTGACGTTGGTTTCGTGCCTCCACAAAGCTCGAGCTAAGGGTTCTGAGAATCTTTTAATGTTTTGCCTCGTGGTTGTGAAATGACTGCCCGAAATCCAAAGAAAACAGGCCGGCAGAAAAATGGAAAGATCATGGTCCTCTCAACCATGTTTGTCCCCCTTATCAGGAAACTTGACACTTGCACCCGGACTCCCCACCAGCAGACTTCCACGAATGTCTTATGGTTCCACCACGCTGTGTGTGTGTGTGTGTCTGTGTGTGTGTGTGTGTGTGTTTGTGTGTCTGTGTGTGTGCCAGGGAGGCTGAGAAATGAGAAACAGGCTTAGTATGCCTGGTTTAAACCCGGGGCTGGGCACACTGGTAACGGGGAGGAAGTTAGAAAGGAGTATTGGGTAGGCAGGGCTGCTCTTCACATATGTCCCTAGACAGCAGCTTCTGTGACATAGCAGAAGGTCATAGAGCAAGAAGGTCAGTCACCTCAACTTCTAGACTGACACTGTGAGATCCCCCAGGTCCGCCCCCCTCCTGCCTCAGAACCTCATTTCTATAGCTCCCAGTCTGTCCCTGTGTGTCTCAGAGGGGCCCTGAGATTTCCCTATAGACCCTAGGAGGGGACTCTGGTGTCAAGCAGGGTGGGGAGGTCCCTTGGGTCACCAGGCACAAGCATAACCATCAAACTCCATGCCACTTCCTTTCCTGAGCTGAGTCGGTGCAGGGGAGCTGGGGACAGCCACTAACTGGGGTGGGCCTGGAGCAGAGAGGCCCCATCCAACTCCCTTGCTGATCAAGCTCCTTTTATGGCACCTGAGTGATGCTAGAGAAGACCACATGAAGTGTCCGGCATTAGGCACTGCCCTGGACTGTATATGGACAGACCACACACAGACAGGCAGACAGAATGCTGCCATCAAGTCCCCTCCAGAGGGGAGGGGAGGGTATCTATGGGCGGGGGATGAGATGCTGCCTGCTGGTGGTCATCGCGCAATCCAGAGGGTTAGGGTGCAATGCTGTGTCGGCCGTGGCAGCCCATATCACAGAGGGCCACCTATGCCCCCAGGGCCCTCTGCATTACCAAGCACCACGTCTCCTATCGATCTCCCTAATCACATGCCCACAGCACATGAGCTGGATGAGGTTGTGTTGTGGCCCAGAGGTTCCCCTTGACCAAGCGTTAGCAGTAGGTTGCCCGGCCTACGTCCTATGATGTCCTCGTCTGAAACTGCCCACTGCAGGTGACTTACTGATAGTAGAGATGCTGGTGGCTCTGTAGGCAGAATCACCAGAACACCTAGACCACCACAGCAGAACATAGTGACAGATGGATAATGGACTCTGGGATAAGGGAACCTGAATTCTCTCAATAGCCATTAACCCACCTTGGGGTGTGTGAGTAGCTTTTATTTTCAGCATTATTTCTCTGTATCTTTCTCTCAGTCTTATAGCCATATAATCCCCGGGTCCTCTCTGACCATCGTCCTGATAACCAACTTAGTGACTGTGTTTATCAGGGTAAGCAAGGTCCTGCTGTGGTCACAAATAACCCTAAAAGTATGTGTCTTCCTCACACTGGAGGTCACGAATCCACCCACATTTGTCGTGGGCGCTACCCAGCGCTGCTCTGAGAGCTGCCGCTGGTTTTGAACTGCCAAGCCCGTGGGCCACAGTCCCACGCTCAACCACTTACGCCACCGGGGCTCAGTCCTGATAGTCCAACTCTTGAAACTACCCTAGTGTCCTTTAATGTGAGTGGTTCAGAAAACCCTGTTCCTGTGACCTCAGCAGCCATCTAAGGGCGCAGCCTCCCTTTGATGAATAATACTATACAGCAGTCCAAAGAAACAAGAGCCGGCAACTGCAACAATTGGGAGACTCTTCGAGGGCATTGTGCTTAGTAAAAAGACCAATCTCGAGAAGATACATACTGCATCCATTCTTAAAATAGCAATGTATCCGGCTGAGAACCAGATGAGTGACTGCCGGGGGTTAGGGATGAGGAGAGGTTCTTAGAGTGCCACTCTAAGGGGAGCTTAAGGGGTCTTGCAGAAGGACCATGGGTGCATTTGAACTGTAGTGTTGACTAAGGAGATGGAATACACTTCCAGAAGATTCAGCAAGCGGGTCTTCGAAGACCAGGCTGTTCCTTAGAAGCAAGGCTGGTGAGACTGCTTTTCTTACTGCAGATATCATCAGGCCAGTTGCTTGCCGAGGGTGTGAGCAAATGAGTCTGTGAAACCGAGGGAACGTCTGGATGAGGTGGATTGAGACCACGGTCAACGCGGTGGTTTTCAGCACAGCGACCATCCCGGAGACGGTAGGACCAGGAAATGTTTTGTTCTCTAACCCATAAAGGGCCAGGCACGGGAGTCAACCCATGGGAACGACCAAAGACAACCTGAAAAGGGAATTGTGGGGATGGAGCAGCCGTGTGACAAACTTGCAGAGAGCTAGGGACACACGGAGGGATGCACGTGCATCTGAGGACCCTGGTGACGCGTTGGCCTGCTAACCCGAGGGGTGGCAGGTTCAAAGGGCAGCAGCGGCTCTACTTACGTAGAGTTGTAGTCTCCGAACCCACAGGGTCCAGTCTACGCAGTCCCACACCGTCTCTGAGTCGGAATTGCCGGATGGCAGTGAGTGACATCTAAATAAGCCGGTTTCCTCTTGGACTAGACATGCAAGCTGCTCACCGAAGGGAGGGGGTGAAGAAAGCAGAGGGTCTTCCTGAATATTTGTGCACCTGCCCGTACCATATATTTGGTACCCCAGTGTACCCCACGCCATAGTGTACCCAAGTATCTTCACCTTTAAACATTCAGACTGACAGTCCTTCCAGATGCCCCCCATCTGAGGTGGGGCTCAGGACGGTTGCATGGCGTGCCCCTGCACGGATCTCCCTCGCTGTCCTGGTTTCGCGGCTTTGGTCTTTCACCAGGTCTTCTTTGAAGCTCTGGGGTAACAAGTTTTGAAGGTCTTGTTTTGGGAGCAGTGGAGAGTCACGTAGTACCGTGGTGTTTCTTATGGACAGTGCTGGTCCCCGCGACCAGGAGGGGTCTTCCACGCCTCTCACCGCTGGACAAAGTCGAACACAGGAGCACCGCTGCATGCTGGGACACTGTCTTAGCAGCAGGCTCCTCTCAGTTCTTCGGAGGGGCTGGTGGGTTTGAGTGCCCTGGTCTTTTGGCTAGCTCCCCAACGCTTAATGACTGCACAGCACCCCCTGCACTAAGATACACTCCTCTTTATTGTCCCCACTCATGACTGCAATGCATGGAGGCTTGTAGTATGTGGGGGAAAAGACAGGCTCTAAATAGTCTCTTGTCAGTTCAAGTCGAATCTGACCTCAAACATCACACACACACACACACACACACACACACACACACACACACACACCTTTCAAGCTCTAGGATGTGGGAATTGCCCTGCAAGCTGTGTCTGCTGTGACTTCACCACCTGACACCCAGACTCTGTCCAGCCTGGGTGTGTCCCGAGGCAGCAGTGCTAGAGGAAAGCAGCCTGGAGGCCAGGGACCAGCTTCCATGGGGGGTTGGGGGAGCTCAGAGCCACCTTCTCACTGTCGGCTTGTGGTCCACCCGCCTTTCTTCTTGTCCTGGAATGCACTCATCCCTTTATTGACAGGTTATGGCTGTGGGTGGTACAGCCCCAAAGGACCCAGGCCTTCCCCTCTGGAGCACACCTTACCACAGCCCCCACCCTCTCCACGAGACAACCCATCCTCCCTCCCCTCCCCCCAGCCCCTGGCCAGCTGAAAACCAAATCACTGCCCTTGAATGGATTCTGACTCACAGACGCTTTTTCAAACAGGGTAGGGCTACCACGGTGGGTTGGGGAGACTGTAACTCGTAGGGAGAGTAGATAGCTTCTTCTTTCTCCCAGGAAGTGGCTGGGGGTTTCGAACTGCTGACCTTATGGTTAGCAGCTCAATAAGTAACCAATAGGCAACTGGGGTTCCTGTTTGTCACAGCCAAATGTCACCCAGATGCTAGTGCTGGAGTTGGGGTGGGGGTGGGAGCTGAGACTCAGCCCCCCGGGCCCTTGGCTGTGGATCTGGACTCTTCCTGAGCCCACATGTTGCAGGTAGACTCGAGCAGGCAGAGCTGCTGTTCTGTTGTATGTCTGCATGTCTTACTGTCTTTATGGAAGCAGATCTCCAGACCTTTCTGCGGTGGCACTGCTGGGTGGATTTGAACTGTCCGCCCTTCAAAACTCCATCCTGTTGAGCCATCCAGGGACCTGAGGGTCTCCTCTCACCCCTAGTGTCATAGGGGAGGGGGTCTGTGGAGGGTGAGTGACTTGGGCAGGCTCACTCCAGGTACCTGGGGGGGCAGGGGGAAGGGGAGCATGACTCCTGAGCTATGGCTGGGAGATTTCAGGGACGGTGGGAGGTGCTGGGGGGTCGTGAAAAACCAGGGACTCCAAAGCCTCCCAGCTCCCAGTCCTGAGCTCAGAAAAGGCATCTGGAACCAGACTCTCAGCCACAGCCCCCCCCCCCCCTTTCCCCGCAGCCCCACTCGCCTCCCCTTGCCCCAGCAATGAGGTGCTAGAGGTTTCCAGCCCATCCGTTCTTCCCTCCAGGGCCCGGGAAGCACAGGGTCACGGAGTCCCGCCCTCACGTTTCTCCCCCCCACCCCTGAGTGAGCCCCCTCCCCTCCCCAGCCCCCCGCCCGTGGTGCTCCCTGGCGACCAGGCGGGCCGGCAGGGCGGCGGGCAGGCGGCGGGCGGGCGGGCCTCGGGGTGGGCGCCCGGCCCCCCTGCGCGGGCGCCCGGGGCCCTGTGTGGGCCGCCTTGACTGCGCGCCGGGAGCCGAGCGCAGCGCAGGCCAACCACGCCGCGCTGGACGCCAGTCAAGCTTTTACAGGCCTTCAAATTGGGGCTGGAGCCGGAGAGGAAATACTAAAATCCTGTATACACAACTTCTGTCTGTGCGCGCCAGCGGGGCTCCGGGAGAGCCGGGCGCGGCCGGGACACATTGGTGCTCTGTCGACGGGCTCGACTCCTGCGCCGGCCCCGTTCGGGACAGGCTGCGCTCCCGGCGCCCCAAACCCATGTGCCAGGCGCGGGCGGGCGCCAGGGGGGCTCTGCAGGGGTGGATGCGCTGATGAGGGTACCCCCATGCCGCAGACCGGCCCCCCCTTCCCCCAGCCCCGGCGCACGAAGCTGGGTTCAGAGACCAACCCCCCTCCCTCCTGCGGCTCTGCCAGAAAGGCCTGGCCCAGGAAACGGCCGCCTTAGAGGGGCCTGGGGGCGCGGCGGGGTGGGGTGGGGGGTTGGGGGACTCATTGTTGCTCTGGGACTGGGCGGCCATCTCCGGTCATTGGGTTGGAGAAATCGAAGTTTGTTTCATGAGGATGACTCTTCCCGCGAAAGTTAAGAAGAGAGGCGTTCTAAGGACAGCGCTCCGAGCGAGCACACAGCGTCTCTAGCTCTTTCTCCCGAGCGAGCCAGCCAGCCGGGACCCTGTGCTCAGCGCCGAGCATCTCAGGCCCTGCAGCCAGGGCTCTGTGGATGATACTGGCGTCCTTATTCCTGTCAAGTCATAGAGGCCGGGGGGGGGGGGGGGGGGGGGGGGGGGGGGGGGGGGGGGGGGGGGGGGCGGCAGTTAAAGCCCTGAGCGCCTGCCAGCGGTCCCAGGAGATCTTCTTGTATTTTAATCTTTTCTTTTGAAGGAGTAACAGTCCGTTAAGAACTCAAACTCAGGGAGGAAGAAAGGGGGAACCCATCACAAGATTGGATATGTATAGCCAGTCCCCTCACCCCCACCTCACAAAAGGGAAGAATAACAGAAAGGTGGGTGAAGGGAGACAATGTACAATGTAAGATATGTAATAATAATAACAATACATACTTGATCAAGGATTCACGAGGTGGGGAGGGTGGGAGTGGGGGAGGAAGAGGAGCTGATACCAAGGACCGGAGTAGAAAATGTTTTGGAAATGAGGATGGCAACATATGCACAAATATGCCCGATACAGTGGATGCAGGGAATGTCATAAGAGCCCCCAATAAAATGACTTAGAAGAGAGAGAGTTCAAACTCTCAAATCTATTCCAACTCACAGTGACCCTATCAGGCTGAGTAGAACGCCCCTGGGTTTTTCAGACTGTCACTCTCCAGGAGAGTAGAAAGCCTCGCCTTTTGCTGAGCCCCGGTGGCACAGTGGTTGTGTGCAGGGCTGCGGCCCATAGGGTTGGCGGTTCAAATCCAGCAGCAGCTCTCCAGGAGCAAGGCTGGACTTACTCCCACCAGGGCAGTGATGCAAGAGGAAAAAAAAAAAAAAAGAAAGCCTTGTCTTTCTCCCTTGGCAGCTGCTGTTGGTTTGCAACTAGCAGCCCACCGGGTTGGCCACTGGGCCACCAAACACCTTAGGAGTGTGACCAAAGCTGCATAGTCACCTCGTTGCGTGCTCACCACAGCCCCATGAGGCAGTTCTGGAACCTGACCAGACTGCCTGGAAGCCAGAACAGGGCAGGTCAGGATTTCAACGCAGGCCCTGGGCTTCTGCAGCACGTTGCTGCGCCTTTGTGGCTGCAGGGGGAGGACAAGCCGGTGGCCAGAACAGAGGGTCTGAGGTAGGTGCCTGGGGCTCCTCCAGCCTGGCCTCTGAGTTCTCTGCCTAGGACCCAGCCCACCTACCCAGGTTCATCGCTGCCAAGTGCTCCCTGATGCTTCCCGCAGCTCCCTGATCCTGAACCCACACTGTGCCTTCTCACTTCTTGGTCTTGGCTTCTCTCCTTTCTTGACTCATCGCTTGGTCTGCTGATGCCCTTCTGTGGCCGACCCACCAGGACTGCTGGCTCCCCAGAATGGCCCCACAAGTCCTGCTCGTGCCTCAGTGTCTCCGAGCTGCCTCTCTCACTCAGGGCCGCTACAGCGCCAGCCAGTCTTGAGAGCAGAGCAGGAATGAGTTTATGCAGTGGGGAGCTAGGGACTCTGTCTTGAGGGGGGGGGGTTTAGGGAAGAGGAAGAGGGGCCCAAAGTGACTTGCTCTGAGGAGATGGGAGATGGGAGACAAGGTGAGTGGCTGCCTCCCTGCTCCCAACGGCTGCTGTTGGCCAGAGGACACCTGAACCAGTGAGTGCCATTCATGGCACTTATGGGGCCCCACTCTTCCCTGCTGCTACCTCCCTGTGAGCTGTCCTATCATCAGAGCTTCCCAGGGGGCCCCCCTCCTCTGAATTCAAGATACACACCCCACAGCACTTCAGCTGCTTCTGATCGGGCTATCCCAAACCAATAACCCGCACGGGGTATCCACCCCAGAACCAGGGGGTTCCAGGCAACCTCTGCTTTAGCCATGCCAAGCCTGTGCCCACAGAACAGATTTTCCAGCAGAACTGCTGGGCAGAGAGAACCCTCCTCCCTGCTTCTATTCCCACATCCAAGACTCCCACATTCAGCTGTCATAGATGTGACGCAGCCGTCAGGACCTCGGGGACCGGGTCTGTGTCCTACCCTGGGTCTCCCTTTGTCACCAGGTATGGGGCCCTTCACCTTGCCAAGTCTCAGTTTCCCTAGAGGGTCAGATGTGTCTGCTTCCCCGGGATTAAGAGACATAAGAAGAGGCCTGAAGGAATGGCTGGTTTGCTTATGTGGAAGTCACACAGGTGGGGTGGCACAGATGGGTCACGGGTCAAGTAGCACCCCCTCATCAGATAGGGGCTCCAACTCTCACTACTTACTGACTTTGCCACCCTACCCCCCAACCCCCTTCTCAGGAGGGCTGGGTGCCACAGCTGCCAGGTGGGAGAAGCAGACACCTGGCAGTGAGTACGCCGTGGGTTATGTCCACATGTGAGGGCCCTCCTGCCTGCCGCCACCGCCCAGGCACAGTGCTGAGGACTTGAGAGCCTGTGGAGGCATCCCCTTGCACCCATAGGCTTTGGAGACCAGCATTTGGACTGGTCTCGAGATGAGCGGATGGGTGACGCCCAGCATGCATTGTCTGGAGGACTCTGCTTCCCTGCTGGGGTTCTCTCTGCCTGCGTCCAGCCTGGAGACCCTGTGCTGCAGTGCCCTCTGCCGGTCACACCGGGACAGCAGAGGGCCTCTCCTTGCATGGGCAGAGTCTCCTTAGCCTCAACCTTTCGGGACCCTCTCAACGGCCCTGGGAGGGCCCCCGGTGGGTGGGACGCTTGTTCTTTTTTACAGGTGTGAAAGTGGAAGGTCAGAGAAACGAAGTGAGCTGTCCAGGGTCAGTCGCAACGCTCTCAATAGGCGTGCTTGCTGTGTTCTCCAGCGTGTGCTGCCCTGGACTTGGCAGCCTTCCGACTTGATTAAGAATAGGGTGGGTGTTTCATGGTCAATGCTGCCCAAACCCCAGGAGATACGGCTGCCTCTGTGCTGAGGTTGGCCGCCCTGGGCCAGGGCCCACACAGCCCAGCCGGGGCACCTGACATGGCTTTTTCCTCTCCCACCTCCCAGCCCAGTCCTCTCCACAGCCTAAGATGCTGGGAAAGGAAAGCAGGAAAGGTTGAACAGAGAGAGGAATGCGTACCCAGAACCAAAGGCAAAGAATGACTTCAGGGAAAGTTCCTGCACCTCCAGCTGAGTGAGCCCCTCCAGGAGCACACGCCTCTAGGGTAAAGTGACCAGATTTTAAGGGGGACACTATTGACTGGAGGTGGGTGGGTGGTGTGTTCTTGATTTAAAAATGTGGTCTATGGGGCTGAGCCCCCGTGGCGTAGTGGTTGTGCGTGGGACTGCGGCCCACTGGGATAGAAGTTCAATTCCAGCAGAGGGGCTGGGCCTCCTACTCCCACCACCAGAGACCAAAAAATGTGGTCTATGTGGAGCAAAATAATGTTCATAGAATGCAAAAATAGTATCGTAATATATTTATTTAATTTTAAAACACCGTGGGACGTGGGACAAAATTGTTAACAAGTGGAATGTCTGGTCACCTTTACTCTAGGGGAAACACTGTGTCCTTGGAGTGACCTTTTGCTGCAGCCTAAAGTCAACAAGACTGTGCTCAGACAGGCAATCAGGTAGGTAAACCCCAGGGGAAAAGAATAGGGCATTACTGTTGGACGGCTAACTGCTAGGTCAACAGTTCGAAACCACCTGCCTCTCCATGGGAGAAGAAGGAGGCTTTCTAGTCAGGTTAAGAGTTACAGCTTCAGAAACCCACAGGGGGAACCCTACTCTGTCCATGGGTTCTCTGTACGTCGGCATTGACTCAATGGCAGTGAGCTGGTCTGTTTTACTCCGTCAATAAAACTTTAAAAAACAGTGAAAGACTGGGTATGGAGAGAAATGCCCAGGTCATCTGGATGGGAAAGCCAGTCCTATCCCTAGTGTCATGTCCAGTTCAAAACCAGTTGCTGGCTCCACACTGACCAGATTGATTTCAGTGATTGCTTTTTCAGACGTAGATCACCAGACCTTTCTTCCGAGCCACCTTTGGGTGTACTGTGGTCACTCACCCCTGGTGCCAGTGAGTCCATTCCGGCTCACAGTGACTCTTTACAGGAACAGACGGTCTCATCTGGGTCTGAACTGCCGTCCAACGAGTAACCACTAGGCCAGGGCCTGACATGTCCACCTGTGAGCCTCTGGACACCGGACTCCCAGCCCCACAGTTCAGTGTTGGCCACAACCTCCCATCCCAGTGTTGTCCACCAAGGGGCCTTAGAGGAAGCCAGTTAAGCTCCTAGCATCAAAACTTCCTTGTTCAAGGTAGAAGTGGCCTGTGCGTTTGTGGTTATTTAAATGACAGGCTGTTGGAGAAAGATAGGGCTTTCCCGCAATGATATCTCCAAAATATTCAGCAAATATTGGTAGCCCTTTGCCAGCTCAGGAGCTTAGAGACATTCTCCAGCTATCAGAGGCCTTTGAGTCGCTCACAAAAGATAGGGCTGACTCCCTGCTGCTAGGACAATGGGTCGCTTCCCCTGAAGCCTGTGGGCAGGGTTCACGTGCAGCTGTTAATGATCTCTGAACTAGTCTAACCTGTTTAGCCACATCAGGAGCCTGGGGTCTGCTCTCGTCACATGGGGCCCCCACACCTCCCTCTCCTATAACAGGTACCTATAGCACAACCCCTTCCTGTGACATGTGTCCTTACCTGTAATTAGGGGCCTTCAAGTCCTCAAAAGGTATATAAAGCTTGGTCAGCATAAAGGAGC